>LPNX010835675.1:276259-369110 GCA_001517045.1 Pseudotsuga menziesii
CCCAATGTTAGCATTGCCAGACTTCTCACAACCCTTTACAGTAGAATGTGATGCCTCAAGAGAAGGGTTAGGAGCAGTATTGATGCAGAATCATCATCCTATTGCATTCGAGAGCCGTAAACTGAAGAACTACGAGCGCCATTATTCCATATATGACAAAGAGATGCTAGCTATCTTGCATGCTCTCACAAAATTCAGACAGTACCTGGTGGGCAGTAAGTTCAAAATTAAAACAGATCATAACAGCCTCAAGTATTTCTTGGATCAGAAGGAACTGAATGAGCGACAGCAAAAATGGGTCATCAAGGTACAAGCCTACGACTTCGAGATCGAGTACGTGAAAGGTAAGACTAATGTAGTAGCTGATGCATTATCTAGGCGTCCAGCCCCATTATCTCTCAGTAGTATATCCACGGATTGGAGGGCATTGCTCTTAGTGGAATACTCCAAAAATAAATTCGCTTGCGAATTATTGGACGGGCAAATTCAGGATGACAGATACAGGATTGTGGATGACATCATCTACTACAAAAACAAGATATATCTCGTTCCAGAATCCACATTGAGGAAGAAGATCATCCAGGCAGCTCATGATTCTCCTTTGTCAGGGCATCAAGGGTTCTTAAAGACCTACAGGCAGATCAGAGAGAGGTTCTCATGGAAGGGCCTCAAGGGGGAAATTATGCAGCATGTCCGGGAATGTAGCATCTGTCAGCAGAACAAGGTTGAGAACACACATCCAGCAGGGCTACTCCAGCCACTACCGATTCCAGAACAGAAGTGGGAGAGCATCTCCATGGACTTCATTACAGTCTTGCCCAAGGTCTAAGGGCGAGATTGTTTATATGTGGTAGTTGACAGACTGACCAAATTTGCACACTTCTTCTCGATACCATCAGACTACTCAGCAGCTCAGGTGGCGGAGTTATTATTCAGGGAAGTTTTCAGGTTACACGGGTTGCCTAAGACCATTGTCAGTGATCGGGATAGCAGGTTCACATGTGCCTTTTGGCAGGAACTGTTCAGATTGGTGGGGACCGAACTGGCTACTAGTACGAGCTATCACCCCCAGAGTGATGGGCAAACAGAAATAGTCAACAAGTGGATCGAAGGTTACCTCAGGAACTACGTAGCAGGGCAACAGAGAACATGGATCAAATGGCTACACCTAGGAGAGTACTGCTACAACACTACTTATCACATGTCTATTAGGATGACTCCTTTTAAGGCATTATATGGTTATGAGGCCTTGGACTAAGCAGATTTGGCATTTGGAGACAGCAGGGCTCCTAAGGCTAAGGATTGGATACAGGACAGTCAGGACATCCTGAAGGTATTGAAAGAGAATTTACGGACAGCCCAGAATCAACAGAAGATGTATGCCGACAGACACAGGATTGAGCGGAGCTTTGAGGTAGGGGATCTAGTCTACTTAAGGCTCCAGCCTTACAGACAGTCGTCACTTAAGAAGAAAGGAGCAGAGAAATTAAAACCTCGCTTCTATCGACCATACAAAATCATTCGGAAGGTGGGAGAGGTGGCATATGAGCTAGAGCTGCCCAGAGAAAGCAACATCCACAATGTGTTCCATGTGTCCAGCCTGAAGAAGACTCTCGGACAACACATTGCTCCATCTACCGAATTGCCCCCTTTAGATGATGAAGGACTGCTGATACTGATTCCTGAACGGATCATACAGACCAGAGAGAGGAAGCTCAGGAACAGGGTGATCAAGGAATATTTAGTTCAATGGAAAGAACTACCGCCAAAGGATGCCACTTGGGAAGGTGAACAGGTATTGCAGCATCCCAGTTTGAAGTTGCTTGAGGACAAGCAATCTCGAGCGGGGAGGACTGTAATGTCCTCTTCCTTTTAGGCCCTGAGGCCCATACCGCTAACCTATGTGATTCCTGTGGGTTCAAGCGGTTACTGATAATGAGGGAATCAGATCAGGACTGATGCCATCCATAGAAGATCTACGGCATCCTCACTTGGTCAAGAAGGGCCACCTGGGCCAAAGGCCACCTTCATGCATGACCATGCTCTTTGCATGACCATGCTCTTTTCCATGCTCCATACATGACCATGCTCTTTGCATGCAAGTCAACGGCAAATTAGAAGATAAAGTGACCTAATTAGGTCAAAGATTAGGTTTTGCGCAGTTGAACTTTATAAATAGAAGGTAAAGCAAGAGGTGACCTCACTTATGATTATTGATTATTTTGGGAGCACTTGGATAGCAGCACAGCGTGCAGCACAGCAGTTGGGGTTGGAGACGGAGTCTTCAGCTAACAGGATTTCGGCAGTGAAACATCTGTCCTAGTCTTATTCCGGGTAAGCCATACTGGTTCACCACTTGTTCTTCATTTCATTCATCAGTTATATCGCACAGGGTAGAGATTGTTGCAGAGGCACGGTGCAGCCGTAAGAGGGGGTTTTCCACCAAAAAGCCCTAATCAGCTATTGGGCCTTCAGATCTCAGTTTCCTTCCGAAACTCAGCATCATTCTCACCAGCAGCTTCATACTTCGGTACCCAGTGACTATCAGCTCCATCTGAGCTCATCCGAAGGAGTTATCAGCATTTCCAGACCACCAGGGGCGTGAGCAGCTGCCTCAGAGAACCAAAACGTTTTCATACTTAGAGGGTTCAGAACTGCAGTATATTCCAGCCAATCTCTCCGGCACAGCAAGGCTATCAGCGCTGCAAATCGATGGACCCATCGGGCACCTCCTTCCTTGAGGGCGTCACCTTTTTCTCTGATTGGGCGTCTTATTGCTGGAGCATTCACCGGAGACAACAGAGATCAGTTCCTCTCCGATCCAGATCTCAGTACTTGCAAACTTTATCTGCAGCAGTTCAACCAGTTATCAGTGGTAAGTGTGCATTCTGTCTCACAAACCCTAACCCTAATTTTTCCTATAAAATAGGGATTTTTGCCTGGCAGTTTGTAAGCCCAGTTGTACCCGCATAATTGTTTAGAAATAGAAAATATCGGGATTTGGGATATTTCAAATGACACTTTACACCGGTTTGACGCAATTCCAAGCGAATTTGATGAAGTTCCAAGCTAAATCGAATTGCTCAGGTTGAGCTAGTGCGCCCCTCTTCCTGCAAGAGCAACCTACGTCAAGTTAGAATTGATCCACCAAACCAAAAAAAAAACTATGAATGCAAGATAAATCAAGAAGCATAACCAATGATCAAAGACACATTAGAAAAAAAACCCTGATTGTCAGTGTTTTTGGATGGAGGGAGTTGGATCTCTCACAAAAACACCCCAAGAGAAAACGCCTTCCTACAGACAACACTACCCTCACAAAAATATATTTGGAACAAACATAAATTACATGGAACACCTCCAGAAATAATTTTGCAATCAAGCACAAGAACAATCTATGACAAACAAGACAGGTTTTCTCTGAAAATATTTTCTCTATTCAAATAGCCAAGAGCCAAATTTCCCAATGGGATACGATGAGGGGGGTCTCTCCTTTATATAGCTTTTGAAAGACGCAAACCCTAACTTACTTTTTCATCCAACGGTGGACATTACTTTTACATGGATCAAGATGACTAAGTCAAGAGGAGGGCGAATTACCTCATAAAGCCCATGTCCCCTAAGTGTCAAACTTAGGGGACATGGGCTTTAAGGGATCCCCCCATACATATTTCTATAGATACAACTTGATTTATAGACTTTTATTTTGGCCATTTTCTCCAATTTCGCCCTATGGGGAACGTTCTCCCTATGAGAGCCCAAAAAATAATGCAAAACATCAAACTGGATGAAACTAGTGTAGATATGTCTGGAGAGCCATAATAAATCATCTAGAAGCATTCCCTTGCCATTTTCTTGACCACACAAGCCAAATCGATTTCCTCAATGATTTTCTTTGTTCATTTTTTTAATGGTACATCCTCTGAAAATAATAAAAATCATCATAACTTCATTCAGGCTAAGAACTGGGGCAAACTGACTGCACTGAATGATCTGGAGACATAGATGAATGGTATAAGTGACTACTCATACCCCCTGGAACACTGCAATGCTCTAGTAGAACCAAATCACTACCATAATAATAAAATCTGGCCAACAATAAAGTGATAATAATCACTAAATGTGCAATATGAGGCCAAACTCTGAAAACTAGAACCGCAATATTGGTCCTGCGCATGTTTGGAGGAAATATAACCACTGTTGATTTTCATAGTCACTGTATTGGGAAACGTGTTTGACTTGATCAACTGGGTTGACCAGGTCAAAATAGCCAAACTAAAGGTGAGATATTGAACTAAGTTGAACCTGCATGCATCCAAGGTAAGAACTGCTCCAAGATGTATATTAAAACCCAACTTAAATCATGCGAATCGGAATCATGGTGACACTAATCAGAATCATGGTGACAATAATAATAATAATCAGTAAAATATACATGTGCCATTGAACAATCTTTGAATCTTCTGGATGTCCCTTGTATATGCCATACTTACAATAATCAGTTTGCTAATGTTGGGTGAAGGTGGAAAACAAGGCTAAGGTAAAAGGAAAATGACTTATAATTGGCTAAGGTAAAAGGGAAATGACTTATAATCGACTTTAACCATATGATCTCTCTAAATGATGACAAATACACACAGCCACAGTGACATATGCATGATAGATAAACAATAGGGAATGGTGGTGCCTCACAAGTGGATGAGTTGATTTGAAAATAGTCCATTCAACTTTAACAACATGTTTACAGCTCACATCCAAGCTAACAATCAAGCTCCGTGAGGATCTTTTCTAGGACCCTTGCGTTGAGTACACAAGAAAGTGTAGTGAAGAGATCCTATGGGACACTTAGAATTAGAAGTCCCTTACTCCATCTCACATCAAAATAGGCAGGCTTCGTGAGGAATTAATCATTACATTTCAATAAGATGGTCAGCAGTCTTTAGATTTAGCATTTATTTATCCACTACTTTATTTGGGCCTTTCACAATTTCATTTCATAGCCTTTTGAGTTGTGTCTAAAGAGACAGTTTGCATTTATTTGAGGGCTTTGCATTTCAACAAATAGAACTTATAGCACATAACGAATGTAATGACGGTAGACATATTGCTTCGAGTTTTAGCTGAGCCTGACACTCTTCGAGCAACTAAGGGGAATATCCACAGTCAAGACCAAACATCGGGGGCAACCGACCAAAGAGGTAAAGGCTTCAAAACCAAATTCGCCTAAGCTCAGGAAACAACACCAGCGGGTTCTCCTACCCTAGAAGGATCAAGGCGTCGACAAGTTTTGTTGCACAACTCAGAGCCAAGACACAAATCAACATGGGATCCATCATGCATAGGGGTCAAAGTGGGGAAACTAATCTTCAATCTCATAGGTATCAATCAAGCCAAAGCCATGGGATGAGAATCAATCACAGATGAAATGGATGGACGAGGACAAATGACACATGGAACCAACATAGCACTAAGGTTTAACATTTGTATAAAGCATGGCATAAGCAATAGTCTTCTACATCAGATTCTTTAATCATTCTCAACACAAGTTTAAGCATCGGTATACATATAATATAGGCATAGGTCACCATAATCATCATAACAAAACAAGTCCAAGGTGTTAGTATACATCAGAGAGCAAAATTCTACCTAAGAACCATATACCTGATCTCACCATATACATGTCTCTATCTGATATGCCCATTTGTAAACTGTACATCATATCTGCTACTCTGCTCGAATGAACTAGGTCACCACTGAAGTCATCTCAAAGGACAAGGAGATCTCAATCCTGGCAAGGAAATACTATGTATATGCTGCTGAACAAAGGCTCTGAATGGCTCATTCTACAAAAAATGATCCATGATATATCCCCATCAATAAGTCTGGCTCAAAGGAAAAGAGAAAATCCAAATGTTGCATCATGGTAGCCCAGCTACAATATATGTGATAACATGGGTAATAGAAAGTTTCATGTATGGGATTTTATTGCCACAATGATGTGGAGACTGTAGTTGCTTAAAGACCTATTGCTCATTTGGCATAGGTAATTTGGCAACTCCATTGAAGGAAGGAACCCCTTGTTCCTTGAATATTCTTAAAGACATTGTCGTGTGTTGAGATAAGCAGATTCAACAATTTTGAAGGCATATGAAAGCTTACCTTGGCGACTCCACATCTTAATATAAGGTATAATATACTTCCAAATTTCATGTGCATTTATTTGAAGTGAAGAAATATGGCACCGAGGTCATTTCATGTGTTGTATCCCTCTTTTGATGTTATTGAAATTCCTAGGCACCCAAATGAGTTCCCTCCAAAATGGGAGAGATTCATTTCAAAGCTTGATGGGGACATTCATTTCGCTGCCCAACATGTTGCATCATTCTTGGATTTTGTTTCAAGGCTTCATGCAGTGCATGAAGATGTCGTAATGAAATTATTTGTATATTCCCTGGAAGGAGTTCCAAAATCTTGGAGGAAGAATTAACATGGACCTAAAGAAATATCTTCTCTTACATGTTTAATCCAAGTATTCCTCAAAAATTGGGACCCTACCTATGAAGAAGATGAAGATGAAAGTTTTGATGAAAGTTTTGATGAATCATCTTGCGACTCCAATGAAGACAATGTACATCAAGAGCATATTGATGAAGAAGACTGAAGTTTCCATTCCATCATTCCATCAAAGCCAAGGGTTTGGTTATTGGTAATCCATGATCCTCATCAAATTTATGAAATTAATAATGCATTTGTTGATGAAGCTGAGATAAATGTTTCAGTAGATAAACCCTTAGAGGTTGAAGAAATGTTGGATGTGGCCCTTTCCTTATGTAATGATGAAGAAGTCAGCCAAGAAAATGAGGATGATATTGCAGATTTTTAGGTTAAAGTTAATGTAGCTGCGAGACCCATTCTCAGGGAGAATGGTACCCTACTCAATTAACTTGGGTAGAGTAAGATCCTAGAAGGTACCCTAGGGCCCCCAGTAATCTCTTGGGGTTCTTGATCTTCAACCAAGGAGGTTGATGTCATGGCAAAGTCCCTAACATATGGTTAGGGCCCCTATATGTCTCTAGGGTATTCTAGTATGGGACTAGACACTTTCTTGGACACGATGTCCAAGCAGATCCTGCAGATTGAAACACATACTTTTTGGTTTGGGACCAGGCAAATTATTGGTCTAGGACCAACCAGTTCCTGCAGGTACATTCGTGGTTAGTGAACCAGGTGGATCTTGGTCAAGTTGACCAAGATGATGATGTGTGATGTCCTCTCTCCTAATCGGTTATTTATAGCGTGTTTCTCAACGAATTGGCCACCCCTTGATGATGTCACTAGCATCTAACCCTTAGGAGCAGTGTTGAGGACCAAAGGATCACATCATTAGTTTGGATCTTCTCCTTATACAGTGATGATGGTATATATATATATATATATATATATATATCGTAAGAGAGAGAAAAGTTTAAAGTATTTGGTCTTGTTGGTCCTATGGATAAAAGGGGTTGTCTCTCCACCCTTATAGTACACCTTGATCTTATGGGTATGGGGGTTGTCTTACCTTGTTATTATGACCCCTTTGGTTGATCTATGGTCCTTTATCTTTAAATTGGTCCTAGCATCCTTATTGTGTGTACCTTTGGTATGATGACCTTTATTTTATTGTTTTATTGTTATTGACCATTTGACCTTTAGTACCCTATTATAAGTCAACCTAATCTTATTTTTATTTTTATTGGCAACTATCCTAAAACCTAGGGGTTACCTAAGAGACCTTTCTAGAAGGCTTGTCAAGATTATAAATTAAAGTTCACTTCTCCATTTTTGTGTGGCATCTTGACAAGAGAGAAGTTTGTAGATCTGATTCAAGGGACCGTTTTAGGGTTTACTACTGCTAGGTTGGCTTGCCGTCTACGGTATTGTTGTGGGCTTCAGTTGCTGCTATCTCGTCCACGTCCTGCTAAAATTGTCGCTTCCTTGCTCTGGTTGCTGTTGATGTTTACGTTGGGTCGTGACCTTGATAGAGCCCCTTAGGGATGAGTCGTAATTGTTGGAGTCTTTCATACTCGGTCTTAGTTGTGTTAATGTTTGCTGAGCTGATCTATGATCTCATTAAGTTGAATTGTGACTGTTGTTGACTTCCTTGAGCAAGGTCGTGACTTGTTGGAAGCCCCTAGGGCTAAACCGTGATTGTAGCTACCCTCTACAAGGAGACCATGACTGCTATTTGGATATCTTTAGCAAGTTGTCTTTTCGTGTGGGTCATTAGTTTGGGCATCACTCTTGTGGGACTGCTAAATCGTATTTGAGATCTCTCCTTGTTGGCCGTGACTGTGCATACTCTCTATCTGCAGTCCATGACTGTTTTGGATTTCTTTTAGGCAGGTACTTATCCTCTCCTAACTAGTCATGGCAGAGTATGCTCTATCCTAGCTAGATCGTGACTGTGTGTCTTCTATGTTGAACTGTGATTGTGTGTCTTCTCTGTTGAGTCGTGACTGTGTGTCTTCTCTGCTGGACATCTATAATTGGGATTGAGTACCAATGCTGCTATCCTAATGCTAGCCTAAACCCATAACACTTTAACCTTATGTCTCTCAAAGTATGACCTATGACAACTTCTCCTTACAGTGACAAGAGCTGACATATTATGTCCGAGTCTAAGGCATATTCAAACTAGATCTATTTAGCAATTGTGCTTTAAATTACTGTGTATTAGTTTCATTGTAATTTTGATATTGGTTATGTTCTGTACATTGGAAATGTTAATCCATGTCAAGGACCAACTTTAACGCATTGACCAACAGAGTGTTAAAGTTGAAAGAGATGAAAATTATATTACAACAGTACTCTTCTATCTCTAGCTTTGTTTTTAGATATGTTTAGGCATTAAAGTATAAATTTTTAATTTTCTTTGTATCAACCCTAACCTAACTCAAACTTTAACATCTTGAGCAACCACACACACCAAAGTTTTTGGCAAAAAATTTCTAGTGTGTTTTCCAATTATGCAAGATGGATACCAATGCAAATTTTAAATAACATATCAAGCATATTTTTGCAGAAATTTCCAATTTTTAAAGATAGTGCAGTTGTGAGACCCATTCTCGAGGAGGATGGAACCCTAGTCAGTTAACTAGGGTTCCTGGTCAATGAACGAGGCAAAGTAAGTCCCTAGAAGGTACCCTAGGGCCCCCACTAGTCTCTTGGAGTCTTGGTTGTTGAATTTTTAGCATTAGCATGAATACTTTAAAATTTGCACAGTATTAGATAACAAATGACAAGTGCAGTGAAAACATCAACACATCAAAACACTAAGCACAAGAGATTTTCACTAGGGAAACCTTTAAAGGACAAAAACCCCAAAAGCATTAGTAATTCATCTCGTAAATTAGATGAATGAGTTCTTCAAAAATTATCAAACCCTAATGGGTTTGTACCACAGATCCACAAAATTATAGAAGATAGTTTTACACAAAAAACACCAAATTAGGGCTTTCTACCCTAATTTTCTCTCTCCTGCACAGCTATCTACCTAGACTAGAATTTAGGCCTACCTGAGCGTTGTCTGAGTTTCATACTGCTGCCCGGATTTTTCTCTCCTTCCCAAACCCTGCCCAGATCCCTCTGCTGCTACCCGAGCCCCTGCTGCTGCCTGAGCCTTGTCAGGCTTCTCTGCTGCGGCCCGAAAGTCTGGCAAGGCTGCACGAGACCGCTCGAGGCCTATTAGGGCCTGTTGTGTGTGACCGGAGGCACTAGCAGGCTACCCGGAGCCCTGTTGGGCCTGCTGTGTGTGCCCGAAGGCACTAGCAAGCTGCCCGAAGCCCTACTAGGCCTGTTGTCGGTTCCCTGAGGCACTAGCAAGTTGCCCCAACAAGGTGACCGAGGGTGGTGAGCGTAGCCAAAAAAGGGAGAGGAGCTAATGAAGGTAGATTGTTGATGCTAGTGGAGTTAGGGTAAAGCCCTAAGACGTGAAGATGTTGTTGATGTCGTTCATAAGTGAAACCCTAGGTTAGGGTTTATCAAAACCAAGTGTGGGTTCCCTAGCTAGACTCATCCATGCTAGGGCATAACCACAAAAATATCATTCTCTTCAAAACCAATGAGAATCTTCCTTCAGCAACTGTGAGTGCAAGAGCAAGTGTGTGTAAAAATGAAATGAATTGATCTTCTTTTATATCTTTAGAGTCACCTATAAGTGGACCAAACCTCAAAAGAACAAAATAACATTATTTTATTCTTTTATTACTTTGATTTTTACCTTTAGTGGCCCTAAAGGTCTTTTTGCACTTTCACTTTGACTCCTTAGTGGTACTAAGGGTCCTTTTGAATTTTAGACTTTTAGTTTGGCTTTCTTCAAGTGCCCCTATGGTCAAAACAAGTGGTCAAGGTGGTCCTTCATCCCCACTCAAAGTACATCATCATAAACAAAGAGATTACTATTGCTTTTATCTCACACTCCATGTGCCACCAAGATCGAGTACTAAGGTGTCTTAACCAAGGGTAGCTAATTCCTGGAGAAGATCACAAAGCCCACAGATCGAGGGAGGAGTGTCACACGTGCCCAGACCCAATCTGGGGCTTATAGTGTTATCCTGGTAACAGACTAGGTGCCTCAGCCATAGGCTACATAATTTGACCCAAGGTCAAATACTTGGTAACAGGCCAAGCGCCTCCATTCTCCCAGAGAATGGCGCTCAGCCCTGGGCTGAGTCCCTAGTCCCGGACTAGGTTAAATTCCTAGTAACTGACCAGGTGCCTCTATTCAAAGAATGGCCACTCAACTCTAGGTTGAGTCCCCCAGTACTAGATTGGTTCCACATCCTAGTCCCGGACCAGATGTCTCCATTCAACAGAATGGTCACTCTACTCAAGGTTGAGTCCCCCAGTGCTGGACTGGTTCCACATCCTAGTCCCGGACCAGATGTCTCCATTCAACAAAATGGTCACTCTACTCAAGGTTGAGTCCTCCAGTGCTAGACTGGTTCCACATCATGGTCCCGGAATAGATGTCTCCATTGAACAGAATGGTCACTCAACTCAAGGTTGAGTCCCCCAGTGCTGGATTGGTTGAGTCCCCCAGTGCTGGACTGGTTCCACATCCTGGTCCCTGACCAGATGTCTCCATTCTCCTAAGAGAATGGCTCTCGATGCTGCTCAGGAAAAATCATCATTGGTCAGGGACCAAGAAGGTTGATGCCATGGCAAAGTCACTAACATGTGGTTAGGGCCCCTATATGCCTCTAGCGTACTCTGGTCTGAGACAAGGTAGTTTCTTGGTCTGGGACCAATCAAGTCCTGCAAGTTGAGGCAGAGACTTCCTGGTCTGGGAACAAGCAAATTCTTGGTCTAGGGCCAAGCAATTCCTGCAAGTATATACCTGGTCAGTTAACTAGGTGGATCTTGGTCAATTAACCAAGATGATGATGTGTGATGTCCTCTCTTCTAATCGCTTATTGCTAGGGTTGTTTCTCAAGGGACTGCCCATCCCTTGATCATGTCACTAGCACTTAACCCTTAGGAGCAGTATGGAGGACCAAAGAATCACATCATCCAGTTTGGATCTTCCTTCCTGATAAAAATATATATATATGGAACACACATGAACAATATACCTTGAGAGAGAAAATATTAAAGCCCTTGGTCTCGTAGGTAAAAAGGGTTGTTTCCCCACTTTATGGTACACCTTGGTCTTGTGGGTAAGGGGGTTGCCTTACCACCTTGTTGTGACCCCTCTAGTTGACTTGTAGTCTTTTATCTTCCTACTGGTCCTAGCCCCCTTATTGTTTGTGGTACCTTGACCCTTTTGCCATGATGACTTAACCCTAGTGTTTTTATTGTTTTTATTTTGTGTGACCATTTGACCTTTGGTACCCTTCTAAGTCAACCTAACTTTATTTTATGTAACTATCCTAAAACCTAGGAATGCCTAAGTGACCTTTCTAGAAGGCTTGTCAAGATTATAAATTAAGTCCACTCCTCCATTTCTAGTGTGTGCATCTTGTGCATGAGAGAAGTTCAGATCTGATCCTTGTCTGCTTTAGAACTCGTTGCTGCTGGTTGTGCTTGACGCCTTGGGTTACTGCTGCCTTGAGTGGTCATTTTGGGTTCCTGCTGCTTCTATCTCCTAGGGGACTAGGTTGTGACTGTTTTTGATGACTTTAAGGGCAGGCCGTGACTATGTTGTCCCTCCTTGGGCTGATCCGAAACTGTATGCTGCTCCTTTGACTAGGCCATGAGCTGTCCGTGACACCTTAAGGGCAGGCCGTGACTGTGTTGTCTCTCTTTAAGCTGATCTGTGACTGTGTATGGATCCTCTGCCTGATCTGTGACTCTTTCCTAACTGGCCGTGGACTGTGGTGGTCTTTCCCAGCCCTCTAGGGCTGACCGTGGACTGTATAAACCCTCTAGGGCTGATCCGTGGACTGTACAAGCCCTCTAGGGCTGGGCCATGGACTGTATCAGCTCTCTAGGGCTGGCCATGGACTAGTGCGACCCTCCCTTGATGAACCATGACTTGTGTGAGCCATATAAGGTCTGTCCCGTGACTGCTGTAATCTTCCTAGGCTGGACTTTGACTGTGTGTGCCCTCTAGTGCTGGACTGTCACCTTGTTTACTGCTGTAAATTGGGATGTGTGTTGTGTGGGCAGCTAGGGCTTGGATTGTCACATCCTTAGGTTGATAAGTGAGGCTGTAACCTTCACCAGACTGCTACTGTAACCTTCCTGAGAATGCTGCTATAGTCTGGACAAGGGTTTGAAGTTTCCCTGCATTCTGCTTAACAATCTGAGGTCTGTACTTTACATTTCTCTCTGGTAAGTCCACTGTTCATTTAATGACTTGTCCTTATAGTGACAAGATCTGATCCTAAAAGCGTCCGAGTGTAAGGAAGATCTAAACCAGCATTGTTACTGTTTATTAATTGCTGTTCATTAGTTTGTTTTGCATTATACTATTGTTATTGTTTATGTTTTGTATATTGCATTTTATCAATTATCTCAAGGACCAACTTTAACACAGTGACCATTGGAGTGTTAAAGTTGAAAGAGATGAAAATTAAATTATGTTTAAATTTTTAAGGTAGCACTATTCTGGACCTAGCTTTGTTTAGTTTTGTTTTATGCATAAAATTTGAAATTTCCTATATCAAACCCTAACCTAACCCAAAACTTTAACACCAGCCACCCTGTTTCATAGATAGGGAAGATTTTTTGCACTTTAAAAGACATGATTTTAATGGTGAAAATACCGAAACATTCCATTCATCTTCTCTTTTATATTTTGATGAATCTATGCAAAACAAATCAATATTAGAGAGTTCTTCTGCAGATGTAAATTGCATGGGGTTTGATAAATTTTATTGCAGAAAGTTCCAGCCACTTCTTTATTCATTTTTCTCCCAATTTATGTATGAAAATTCAGCTGGGAGATATGTTTTTTATGCCGAAATCTGTGGGGCAAAATATTTTTCAGTTAATGATTTGTTGCAAAAATTTCCAACCATATTAAGAAGGGGCAGCAAACCCTGAATTTGGAGCAAAATTTTGCATCAAGGTTCATGTATATATTTTGAGGGCAGCCAAGAATTGCCTTGCAGATATTTTGTGGGGCCACCTCAAGCTTGGTTGTATGAAGATTTGTTTGAAAACCAGCAAGAAAGTTATTTGATGGAGTATGTGGATCAGCCTTCTAAGAGGCATCATGAAGACTTTTTAAAGAGCAAATATGGGCAGCCATTTCCATTTTCAGATTGCAAGTTATATAACATCCCTATCCAAGAATGGATAGAAAAGTCATGTGAAAGCACATGCTAACCTTCATATGATATTAAAGCTCTTAGTCATCTTCATGAGCTCCCTTCCAAATTCAGCCATCCTTTTATATGAATTCCAGCTCATAATCATTTTGTTTTTTAATGTATCCTTGTTTTGGTTCATTGCCAAACACAAGGAGTGAGATCTTGATGTAGATAAAAAGCCATAATGGTTGAACCAGCTCTGTAGTTTCACCCAGCTCTTGTCCATTTTTTATTGTAGACTAGGGGTAGGAAGAATAAGCTCTTGAGAGCATTAGAGTAGGAGAAATAAGCTCAATGTTTATGAGCAATAGTTAGAGTTTTCCTTTTTAAAATTATCATGGACTTGTAATGTGGTGTTTAGGAATGAGAGTCTTAACCTACTCCACCACAAGTATTATCTTCTCTTGTGACATGTTCTAGCAAGTATATCCTGTTGCCACAAAAACTAGCACCCCTAAAGTGCAAGGTCTTCACTAGGGTGCCGCTATGTGCAACTACAGAAGTGTTGCCACTATCACCCAAACAACTTCTCTTCACTTTAGTGACTTGGATGAAGATCCAATCACAAGAAGGGATTCCCCAAGACAAGTAAGTATTTGATGATTTAACAGTATTTTAGAGTTACTTAGAAGTTAGAATGCAAAACATCAAGCTTGTAGTTTATTCAAGCTTACCAGACTCAGAATCGACAATAAATAAGCGACGCAAAAGAGCGAAGAGTTTCAATCGGATTAAGAAAAAATGGGGGAAAATTTGGCAAATACAAAAAACTAAATATATACAAATATTTTGAATTCAAAATAAAGCATTTTTCATAGATGTTCAAAATAGTTATGTCCATATACTGCAAGATATCAGTAGATACCCAAAATTAAACAATTCTATTAGAATTCGAAATTTATAATGAGATTCAACACTAAATTTCTTGATATTAATTATTAAAATATAAATTTGTATTTTATTATATATTAACATATCATATATGGTTATATATTATATATAAAAAAATATATTTCATATATTTTACATATAATAAAAATAACTAATATATATATATATATATTCACCTGGAAAGTACAGCCCCTGCTCTTCCACCCTTGGAATCATGAGGCCTGCTAACCCTTGGAATGTACCCCGAGTCAATGTGCCCCTACCCCACCATCTTACAAGTGCGTTATTCCCTTTGGGCCCATATATATATATATATATATATATATTAGTTAATAACTTTGATATGCAACATAAAGTTTAAACCAATGTTGCAAACATAGTCTCAGCGAAAAAATCGACAAGGTCCAAAATAAACGTTCCGAAATATCTCAGGAACACATCGATAAACATCGGCAATATATAGGCGAACTTAAAAAAATACAAAAATATTTTTTTTTTTCAATTTTTTAAACATCTAAAGCAACAAGGACGTCAAATAAACACATTGCCACATGAATATGGAAAGAAAACTGGTATATAAGATATATAAGATGTCTAGTGGACATCCCACATCAAAAATGAATCGTGTCCCAAATCCTGACTCCCGAGTCAACAAAAACTATAACAAATGTATCTCATGATCATAATCATGAGTCAATAATAATAATAATTAATAAATGAAATTAATTAGTTCGACTAGAATACTGAAATTCTCTACATGCATGTTGGGAACCTAATCCTTAGGGTTAGGCATATCAATGTATTATTGTTCACTATTCACACTATTGTTAAGAAAAGAAAGTGAAGACTCAATAGGTGAACAGCAAGAGTTGAGAAGGAGTCCAAGAGACCACTTGGAAGTTGAAACCAAGAGTCACCTTTCTCATTATATATATGTACATTTGGCTAATAGAAAGGCATTGAGCGTTCACATCTATCAGTTTGTCTTTGTGTTTGTGTTTTATTCTTTATTTGGCTTTGCGTGTTGAGCCAATCGAATATTTGTCCTAGAGGGATTCTAACAATGGTAGCAGAGCTCATTTAGCCCTATGGCTTGTGATAATATTCCTACTCTAGTCGGAGTCTTGGCTCTAGTCTCTATCTGCCCTTTTGAGCTACGCTACGCCTGAGTCATATCTCAAGTGCTACTCCTCTCTGTACCCATCTTGAGTCACCTGACCTAAAACTTAGATCTACAAACTATAGGGATTTTGAATGGTCTCATTTTCAAAGGGGGAATGTTTTTCAAGGGCGAGCTCCTCTATGTGGGTGTTTTTCAAAATGTGAGAAGGAATCGAATATGTGAACATCGAGCCCACCTCCATTGTTCTCTTAATCTATGTTGTATCTTTGTGTATCAAGTAGATACTCCATCAATCTCAAGTGTAAAATTTCTCCACTTGAGCACAGATTCCTTGCATCTACGTGAAATACCCGTATCAGGTCTCACGTTCCTGTTCTTATTTTGTGTGGCATCTGTCGCACAAAATCTCCGTGAAACCTAATTCCTTCATGTGTGTGAAGTGAGCCTTATCGACCATTGGTATCCGTATATTGATCTTCGTAAATCTGCTGCATATTTTTTGCTTTGACCTGTGTGACTCTAAAATGCATATTGTCTCGTTTTCCTTACCTGGGTAGTCTTCCATCTAAACCTCACTCCTCATACTTGTGATAACTCTACAAACCCTAATTTATGTCTATGTACACATTGCGTCTAGTCTCCTCTCCTACACCCAGAACAGAGCTCCTTATCTGCAGATTGTATCGTGTCTTTGGCCCTCTACGTTACATCTATATGTGTTCACCCATCCACTTGTGCACTGAGGTATTGATTTCCTAGTCCCTTCGATCCTAGAAGATAGCCAAAAGTCCATTCTTTAATAATCACTTGGAATTAGTGGAGTTTAATAACAGCAAGATCCCTCTACATGGCTCCCGTTAGTCTCCACAAATTGTTGCTTTGTGTGGCTCCTTACGTTGAATGCATTGCTTGTCGAGTTAAAATGCCTCAGATATTGCTTGAATAAATTTCTAGAGTTTTGTATTTAGGAGTTAGACAAAGACAGTGTCATCTCCAAATTCTAATCCCAATTTGAACTTGAGGAATCCATTCTATTATTGATGTTGAAGAAACGTGAAACAAACGATATCTTGAAGTCATTTAGGTGGATTTTTGCAAGAAAATCATCAAGTCGATGATGGCAACCTGTGGGTGATCTTTGAGTCTGAATGACTGATACTTGCGCTTCAGCCAAAACTCAAATTCTAAGTTCATATCTCCATAAGAAGTATTGTTATGTGTGGAGTTGAGTGATGAGCCGCGTGTTTAAAGTTGAAATTTGCGTGGAGTATTGAACCTGTGAGTGGATTTGATGAGAAACCAAGACCTACACATGAAGCTACCATAGTTGTGTGAGCAATGAGAGCTGCCTAAAACTGCATGCAACAAACCTATATTTCTATTCGTTGCGAAAGCATGATGTAATCCCTCTACATGGTGGGAGACTCGCATCATTTCTACATGAGTGAAGTCAAAACCCAGTTTTCCCATTAAAGTTGTGCGACCTCAATCATTGTTGGAGATGAGCTAGCGTTGGAGTCGATATCAACTATAGGTGTGCATATTGAATGTGAAGCATTGTCATTGTATTGTTGAGCTATGTTGTTGGTTCATTTCCTATTAGAGCTATGTATCGAGTAAGCTACTTTGTACCTTGAAGACTTGCGTTCTCTTTTCTCCATTCGGGTGTTGCATTGTGTCTCTCTCTCCTACATTTGACTGGGTGCTACACTTCAATCAGTAGGAATTGGCTCATTGAATTGATCAAATTCAAAATATCCATTTACGATGATATGCAATGGTAAAGATTGATTGATAATCTATTTATCAAGATGTATTTCCTGTGAATCAAGAGACCTCGTCAAAATTGTTGAACCATTTGTTGAAGGTGTTGAAAAGTTCTCCTTTTGTCTTCCACTATTTTCCACTAAAGCTGAGATCATTGAAGTTTGAAGTATGGAGAGATGTTTTGTGAAGACTATGTCTCCTCCCATCTCTGCCTATGTCTCATTGGTTGAAGACTAGGAAATTAGTTGAACACCTGTGTGTGGAAATTGAGGACACTTAAGAGACATACTTTAATAAAGTGTAGTTGAGATTGTCAATGAACATTGTTTGAACCAACATCAGCTAGGCGCCACAATAGAGAATCATCTATGTTGCAATAAAAGAACTCAAAAACATTGACCGCATTGTATTGGATATTGTTGTGTATTGAAGTCTCTTCCCTTCTCCCACACCTACAAGTTGCCTGGAGCTAAGAAAAGCATTCATCATTTTGAAGTGAAGGTGCATTTGAATGTTGACCATCACTAGATCCGCCATTGCATGTTGAAAATAATGCGTGTGAAAGAACTATTAAATGCGAATTTGTTGTGTTTCAATCATTCTGAAGACTGAAAACTTCTTGTTTCATTGAGCTAAACAATATCTGCGTTGAAGATTATTGAGGCCACATCTTGCACTTGCATGAAGTACATCTGCGTGGAAGATCCATGTGAATGCCATTCTAAAGCTGCCTTGAAGGCTTGTTGTCACCTGGAAGGGAAACCAAGCAATACATTGCTTCAAAATTAGGTTTCAAATTTTTGGTGGTGGATTATTGTTGTTTGGAATAGGAGTTGCATATTGTTGCCTATGAGTTGAGTGGGCAGTAGAAATATTGTGAGCCGAGAGACTTGTGTTGAGTTCCCTTCATACACCAGAAGTTGTTAGAGAAAACAAGATATGTTAGTTTGCTCTCAGGTTATTTCTCAATGCAATCAGGTATATTGTTTGTAAATAAGTGTCATTTCAATTCATGAAAGAAGTGATACTCCACCAAATATTTTGTATTTCCCAATACATGGTTTCATAGTGCTGGAAAATAGTTCAACCTTAGACTCTTAATTGTCTTTCCATTGCCAAGTTGATTAGTGAGAAGAAAGAAACCATTTTCACAAGTGTGCCTATTTTCAATATTCTTGACTTGGAATCCAATAATTCCACCAAGCCTCTCAAGACAAGCATTGTATTAACTATTGAAGACAAACTTGGAGCGTTTCTCAAGGCACTTGTTGTATTTTTTCTGAGAAATAGGAGTTGCAAAAACAATTTGGTGACAGAGGAACATCTACAGTAACTAAGGTAAATCATTATTTTGAAGACAAATTCAATCTCCAAAATCAACAGTTTTCTTTTCATTGAAAGTGAACTGAATTGAGTTGCATTGTACTTGGGTGCATTTTCAATTTAGACCGACACCCATCATTTCCCAAGTTTGAGCTTGTTGAGTCTTATTTGTAAAAGGGTGGAGTTGCAAGAAGCCCTTCTTGTTTGAGTGAGTTTTCAATTTATCAATGGCGAAAATGAATGATTTAATAGAGTTATTGAACACTCTACTTCTCTCTGTTATCGACGAAACTATCATGATCGACAAGAGCACTCTCACTCACACCCGAGATTGTGTAAAAGCTTCACAAGACACTCTTAATTTCTAAGAGCTTGAGTCATAGCTCATACGAGAAGAAACACATTCTGAACTTGTTCGTGTTTAGAAGAAGCCTCTCTATGATCTTGTTCAACAGCCTACACAAATTCACACCACTTCAAAATCACATAAGCAAATTAGTGGAACATCATCAAAAATGCAAGAAAATGAAGATGAAGACATGCATACAAAAGTTCCACTTGTTCTTTCCAAGCAGATCATCAAACCTTGGGAAGGGATCATCCACAACAAGCATAGAACCGGCCTTGGATACGACAAGGAAGTGACTGTCTACATTCCTGATTTCTCCAAGCCTATCCAATTTCAGAGTGTTGGATTCCTCGACAAGAGTTCATCTTCATCCACGTCAATTTAGAATTTGACATGCCAACACTGTGATCGAGTTGGCCACATGAAAGATCATTGTTTTGATCTTCACCCTTGTAAGCATTGTGGAAAACATACGCACTCATCAGACAAATGTTTTAGTTTGAAGCAACCTACAAGGGAGAAGATTCACTGTGGGTGGATTGCTTTTTGGCAATGGTCGTCAACAGCCAAGAAGATATATGTCATACCAAAGAGTTCATTCACATGTATTGACACATCTTGCAATTGAGATATCTTCTTCTCCTTACAGTGCTCCTAACAAGGGTGAATGATGAACTGTCAAAAACAAGCAAGGGAGAATACGCGAACGGGAACAAGCGAGCCTACATCAAATCCAGAGCCTTGATCCTGCCACACTCAGAGTTGTAGCCAGAGCTAGAGCAAGAGCCATGATTATCCATTTAGTAGAATATTGCGTCAAATTCTACTAACCTTTCAAAATGTTCCACCAAAGAATTTTTGAGTGTTAGATTTTTATCATTTAAGCAATATGATCTTAGGATCTTATCTGAGAGAATAACAAGCACAGCAATCAATCACAAGAGACAATGGACACAAAGATTTTCCTCGGGGAAACCATAAAGGAGAAAACCCCGCAACTTCCTCAGAGATAGAATGAGCACCAAAAGTAAAACCCAAAGATACAAAGATGATCTCCGACAGCTGATCTCTCTCTCTCTTATTCCAGCTCTTTCTCTCTCTCACTCATGCGCTACAACTGAGTGTGAGTGTGTGTGTTCTAAATAGAGAGGTTCACTCTCTATTTATACTAGTTTTCGACTTGACATTAACTCACCAAGGCCAACTTCTCTAGGAGAGTCTAATAACCCTAGTGCCCCACAATTGCGAGGACTTTGCCCCCCGATCAACAAGGAGGGTTAACCTTGATGACTTTACATGACTTGTTTACATTAATGATTCTCCCGATAGGAATCGAGGACCAATCAAATACAATATATGAAATACAGAAGTGAATACATTCTGAAGTTACAAATACATCAACACTCCCTCTTAACTAGGAAGGTATTCTCTCAACACAAATCATCAGCACAAGTCTTCATCACTGGATCATCATCAAAGCTAGACCATCATTGGATCATCATCATCATTGCTTCCGCTATCTTGAACAAATGGTGTTATCTCTCAATTCTACTCGTCACAGGAAGTTCTACAGAGCCAGCCCTTTTTCATGTTGGTTGTAGGCCTAGCCTCCATGTAGGTCTTCTTCTTCTTCAGCGCTTATATCTGACCATGGGAGGAACACATCTTGCATCCATGTCAGAAAAGGCTGCCCAGCACTCACATCTAACCATGGGAGGAACACATCCTGCATCCATGTCAGAAAGGCTCTGCACTTACATCTAACCATGAGAGGAACACATCCAGCATTCATGTCAGAAGGGTTCTACACTTATATCTGACCATGAGAGGAAAAACATCCAGCATCCATGTCAGAAGGGCTCTGCACTTACATCTGACCATGGGAGGAACACATCCAGCATCCATGTCAGAAGGGCTCTGCACTTACATCTGACCATGAGAGGAACACATCCAGCATTCATGTCAAAAGGGCTTACGAACTCATCACTTCCCTTTGGAGGGAACCTTGATCTAGAGAACACCAAACTTCTCCCTGAAGTACTCAAACTTCACTCTGGCTAATGGCTTGGTCAACACATCAGCTATCTGTTCATCTGTCGCAACATACTGGAGCTTCACTACTCCTCTCTGCACCATATCCCTGATATAGTGATATTTGATCTCAATATGCTTCGACTTTTCATGGAACACTGGGTTCTCCGACAACTTCACACAACTCTAGTTGTCACAATATATACCAGTAGCATCCAACTAGAGATCAAACAAATCAGATAGTAGCTTCCTCAACCACACTGCCTCACAACTAGCCGAACAAGCTGCGACATACTCTGCTTCGGCTGTACTCATGCCACGTAGGATTGCTTCGTACTAAACCAAGAGATCACACCTGATCCCATACTGAAGCAGCATCCCGAAGTGTTCTTCCTATCAATGGCAGTGCCTACCCAATCTGAATCCACATAACCTTCCAGATTAATCTTCTGATTCGCCTCATACTTGATCCCATAATCAATTGTACCCTTCAGATACCTCAGAATATGCTTTGCAGCAATAAGGTAAACATGTCTCGGACCTGTCAGGAACTGGCTCAATGTGTTCACAGCAAAGCAAATATCTGGTCTCTTATTCGTCAGGTACATCAAGGACCCAATCATCCGACGATACATCGTAGCATCAACCGAATCTGATGAAGCATCACTCAATAGCTTCAAGTTCAATACCATAGGTGTGGTCATGGCCTTGCAGTCCATCATCCCGAACCTCTTCAGGATCTCTACACCATACTTCCCTTGTCCCAAGGATATTCCATTTGCATTCTACCACACCTCCATGCCTAGAAAGTAATGCATCATACCCAATTCCTTCATCTCGAACTCAACAGCAAGCTTCCTCTTCGTGTCAGCAATCAACCCATCCTCACCTGTTACAAACAGGTCATCTACATATAGTAAGAGTATTACTGGGTTCCCTTCCTCAACCTTGTAGTAAAGGTTGGAATCTGCTTTACTTTTGGTAAAGCCCAAACTAGTGAAGAAGCTGTCAATTCTGCCATACCATGTCTTGGGTGCCTGTTTCAAACCGTACAGGGCCTTCTTCAATTTGCACACATGAGTCTCCCTGTCATGTGTCTCAAAAAACCGAGTGGCTGCTCCACATACACTTCCTCTTCTACTACACCATTCAAGAAAGGAGTCTTGACATCCATCTAGTGTATCTTCCATTTCATCACTGCAGCCAGAGCAAGTACTGATCTGATGGAAGTGTATTTGGCTACAGGTGCAAAAGTCTCTTTAATATCTATTCCTTCTTTCTGGGAGAAGCCACGAGCCACAAATCTTGCTTTATATTTCTCTATGCTACCATCTGCAGCATGGATGATCTTGTAGATCCACTTGGAAGTCACAACAGACTTCCCCTGTGGCCTTGGGACAACATCCTAGACATCATTCTTCATGATCGACTGGTACTCCTCGATCATAGCATCCTTCCATTCTTTCTTCTTTGTCGCTTCTTCATAGTTGGAAGGTTCTTTATCAATGATGTCACATAATAAGGCTACATACCCGAAGTATGACCTAGATCTCTTCCTTTCTCTGTGTATTTCTTCTGGAGCCCCATATCTTTCTGCACCTTAGATAGCTTCTCGTACCCATGCAGGTTTCCTCTTGTGAGGATTCTTCTCCTGGGGTGGATCTACGGGTTCCTGAGGTTCTTCTATTTCTCGATCTTCTTCTGGAGTTGCTTCGTTCAAAGTTGTATCTTGGATTCTGGGTACTTCTGCTTCTTCATGGTCTTCAACAGGTTTCTTTCTGGATTTGTTGTAAGCTAAGTCTTCGTCAAATGTTACGTCTCTACTGATGTCGATCTTCTTGAATGCTGGGAAGTATATTCTATAAGCCTTCGAGCTTTCACTATATCCCACGAATATACCCTTCTTTCCTGAAGGATCTAACTTTGTCCTCTTTTCTTTTGGAATATGTGTGTACACTAGACAGCCAAATATTCTGAGATGACTGACTTTTGGTTTCTTGCCGAAAAAGACTTCTTTAGGTGTCTTGTTCTCAAGTACTCTATGTGGAGTACGGTTCTGTACATACACAGTTGTCCTGGCAGCTTCTGCCCACAGATGCATAGGAAGATCTTGATCATGAAGCATTGCCCTTGTTGCTTCCATGATTGTTCTATTCTTCCTTTCTGCAACCCCATTATGTTGTGGATTATATGGAGTGGTCAACTCCCTCTTAATCCCAAAATCTCTACATAAATCTTTGAATTCATTTGATGTGAATTCTCCACCATTATCTGATCGAAAGGTCTTGATTTTCATTTCTGTGTGGTTCTTGATTAGGGCTTTGACTTCTTTGAACTTGTGGAATACTTCATCCTTGCTTTTCATGAAGTATATTCATGTCTTCCTAGAAAAATCATCAATGAAAGAAACATAGTATACATACTCGCTTAATGAGTTGGATGACATCGGACCGTATACATCGGAGTGAATGATTTCCAAGATTCCTTTTGCCTTGCTCTCGCTACTTGGAAATGTTTTCTTTGTGTTCTTTCCTTTCGCACGTCCTTTGTAAACTCCTTCATGTTTTGCCTGCATTTCTAGAAGTCCTTCAACAGCTTTGCTTGCAAGTGGTAGTGCCCTATAGTGCACATGTGCAAGCCTTCTATGCCAAAGTTCATTTGGCTCTACCAAGTCATGGACAAAGCCTTCTATGCCAAAGTTCATTTGGCTCTACCAAGTCATGGACAAAGGCTTGTTTTGGTTGGCCCTTCAATTTGTATAGTCCTCCTTCTTGCTCTCCAATTACAACTGCATCATCTATAGTCTTTCCTTTTGCCAACATGAGGACTTGGCCATCTATAAATGCAACCCTCATTCCTTTTGCATCCAATGCTGATATAGAGAAAAGATTCTTCTTTAGTCCTGGTACAAACAAAACATCCTTCATCTTCATAGACTTTTCAGAGTCTAGCTTATATGAGAATTCACCACTACCTTTTATGGGATATTGGTAGTCAACCCCAAGTTTTACTTTGTGGGGTGAATCATGTTCGGATAGTTTCACAAAAGATTCCTTGAATTCCGTCATGTGCTTGGAAGCCCCACTGTCAATAAGCCAATCATTGCTTCCATGTGTGACAATTCCCGTGAGAGCAGAGATCATAACATATTCTTCATCACTTGAAGAATCTTCACTTTCTTGTTTAACTCTCTTCCTAGGAGGATCATCATCCTCTGCAGTGTGAGCATAATGTTTTCTTTTGTAGTTCTTCTTTTGAGAGCCATTCTTATTTTTGGGACAATTTCTGGCAAAGTGTCCTTCTCGTCACATGTATAGCATCTGAGTTTGGATAGATCCTTGCTTGTTCTTCCAAGGTTATCTCTCTGGTGAGAATGCTTACCTTGGTGATGATGATTGTCCCTTCTGATTTTCTGGGAGTGTACTACGAGAGCTTGATCTTCATTTCCCATCTTTTCTTCTCGAGCTACTATTCGAGCTTCTTCTTGTGAGCATTCTTCCCACAGCCTACTAAACTTGATTAGCTTCTTTCTAGCACAGATTCCTTTGATAAAAGAATCCCATGAGCTAGGGACACCATTCAAGGTGATCATCACAATTTTTGCATTCTCTACTTCTTCATCTACTGCTTCAAGTTGTTCCTTGATTTGAGAGACGCTTGTAAAGTATAACTATATGGTGTCTTCATTCTAGATCTTTACACTCTTCAACTGGTTCTTCAAAGTCATCTTTCGATTAATGTTCTTCCCTTCAAATAGCTTGGTCAAGGCATCAAACATCTCTTTAGGTGTCTTTAGGGAGGACACCTGTGGTATGAGGTGATCCTTGATTGAATCAACAATAATCCTCTTAGCCTTGATCAAGTTCTTCTTGTGTAAGGCCTTAGCCTCATATCCCTTTGGAACGAAAACCTCTCCACTTATGTAGGAGTCCAATTCATTTTCTTCCAGAACCAAGGAGATCCTATACTTCCAGGCTCAGAAGTTGTCAGCTCCCTCAAGCTTTTCATCAAGCTTGGTGTGATGAGACATCTTAACAGAGAACCTCAAATGGAAATACAAAAGATTTAGATCTTACCAATTTGAGAAGCTGAAAACTGGCTCTGGAGCTGATCTTCTGCAATGTTGGTTTTCTGGTTCCAGGACAAATTAGGGTTTGACTTTCCTGAAGTTTTACCCAACCAAAAACCTCGATTTTTGTCTCTAAACTTCGATTTTGATGAGGAGATCAATCCTAGACTGGGCTCACTCAAAAATTCTACTTTTGTGAAAAGCCCTGATTTCTCGATGCAGTGGTAGGTCAAAATTTGAAAAAGCTCAAAATCAGATTCTGCTTCGACAGAAAGATGTGCCTTCAATGGAGAGTCAACCTAGCCTCCTTTTACTGATGGATTGTGGAGAGAGACCCAAAAAATAAGAAGCCCTAGCTTCTGCAACTGCATAGTGTCTTCTTCTCAGGTTAGCTCTGATACCATGTTAGATTTTTATCATTTAAGCAATATGATCTTAGGATCTTATCTGAGAGTATAACAAGCAAAGCAATCAAACACAAGAGACAATGGACACAAAGATTTTCCTCGGGGAAACCATAAAAGAGAAAACCTCGCAACTTCCTCAAAGAGAGAATGAGCACCAAAAGTAAAACCCAAAGATACAAAGATGATCTTCGATAGTTGATCTCTCTCTCTCTCGTATTCCAGCGCCTTCTCTCTCTCACTCATGTGCTACAACTGAGTGTGAGTGTGTGTTCTAAATAGAGAGATTCACTCTCTATTTATACTAGTTTCTGACTTGACATTAACTCACTTGGGTCGACTTGTCTAGGAGAGTCTAATAACCCTAGTGCCCCACAACTACGGGGACTTTGCCCCCCGATCAACAAGGAGGGTTAACCTTTATGACTTTACATGACTTGTTTACATTAATGAATCTCCCGATAGGAACATCAAGGACCAATCAAATACAATATATGAAATACAGAAGAGAATACATTCCGAGGTTGCAAATACATCAACATTGAGCAAGAGTTGTCGCCAAGTTCTAGAGTTTGTGGTCAACTTAAAACCACTCATTTAGCAGAAGACAAACAGCTTCTGCTAGCCCTTCGGAACGTTCTAGGAACCTCTGAGCCTTCAAGCCAAGTTCCAAAGTTCGTGGTCAGTCTTAAACCACCTTCATGGTTCATGATTTCCAACTACTAAGATCGAGAGTTTATGGTCAGCTTAAACCAAACACGTAGTAGAAGACTTCAGCTTCTGTTATCCCCCTTTGGTTGGTGGCCAGCCAAAACCACCACTTCAGAGAGCACTTGTACTTAGCAGGAGAAGTCAACTTTGGCTAACTTGCTTGGCACAGTCGGATTGTCGAGCCTTTTATTCAGCTCTCTATTCTTGGGCTCATATACACCCCTTCGGATTAAGGGAAGAATTGGTGGAAACCTCATCCTTAGGGTTAGGCACATTAATGTATTATTGTTCACTATTCACACTATTATTGAGAAAAGAAAGTGAAGAGTCAATAGGTGAATAGGAAGACTTGGGAAGGAGTCCGAGAGACCACTTGGAAGTTGAAACCAAGGGTCGCCTTTTTCATTGTATATATATGTACATTTGGATAATGGGAAAGCATTAAGCGTTAACACCTATCAACATGTCTGTGTTTGTGTTTTGTTTTGCATTTGGCTATGTGTTGAGGAAATCCATTATTTTCCCTAGAGGGCTTCTAACAATGCATGTGTCCCAACAGAAATGGATTTCCACAAGTTGTGGTTAACACTAGTCCAATATCTCATGGATCGATACTAACTGCAAACATATTCTGGGACTACAATTCTAACAAATTATGCAAAATCCTTCATGTATTTTAATTTCCTTTAGAAAAAAATCGAAGTCAAAATTGCCTTTAGATTAAATTGCAAACTTCCTCAAAGGCAACTTTGGACCCACGATGAATTATTTTAGATGGGCTACCCTCCACGTACAAACAATAAAATAATCCACAAAATCATGGGGTACAGCACACAAAGGAATCTTTGTAAATCATCTTTTTTTTTGGGCCCGTAACACTCTACAGCCTGGATGAAAACAGAATGAACGCGTCACTCTTTCAAAATGAGACCGGTGCTTCCCTTTCATGTTGCGGTCACGCTAGCAGTACTCATCAAGGGGGTCTGCATTTTTAACCCTCTAGACAGCCATCTACAAGTTGAAACATTCATCTCGGTCTCTCTTTATAGCATATGTGATTTGCCCTCCACGAAGTCAAAATTGCCTCTAGAAAAAATCAGCAATATCTCAAGATAAATCGGGAAAAATCGGCAAAATATCGAGAACAAATCAAGTGAAAAAATTGACGAGCCAATTTTTTGTGAAAAATCGGCTCACTAAAAATCACGCAATTTTTTGGAACATCAGCGATTTAGCAACAATGTTTGCAACTATGGTTTAAACGTTTCATTTTCTCATTATATTAAATTATATGCAGGACTTCAATATATTAATCGAATGTTTGTGGGGATAACCAAACGAAAGAGAATCGATCGAAGGTTTGTGGGGATAACCAGTCATAAGAGAACCTTGCGTCCAAGACTCCAACCCTTCGTTAATACCAATCGAAGTTTTTCATTAGTCAAACCTTGTGCCCAGGACTCCAAACCTTTATTAATTACAAACAACATCCAAACCGAAAATACAAACGATGAAAAAAGGGGCAAAAATCACGATTTGTAGAAACCCGGCCTGAGTTTAAGTCACCTTGATCGGAATCGAATCTCGTTCTACTACTGAGTCGAGTCAAACTTGCAATTAATCTAGTTTCACTCGCGAGTCTTGTTTCTATGAGTTGATTGACAAACGCTAGAATTTAAAAAATTTATGCAAGTGTTTTTAAGGAAATTTAGTAAAGTAAGACTTGCTCATGATTACATTGCACATTGGTTCCAGATTTGTAAAAAGAGCTATAATAACCAATGTTACAAATATCGTGTCGACGAATATATCGCCGAGGGTCCAAAAACAAATTATTGGATTTATCGACGAAAATGTCGACAAACATCAGCAATATATCAGCAAACTTAAAGAAATACAAAAATATTAAATTTTTTTCAATGTTCTAAACATCTAAAGCAACAAGAACATCAAATAAATACATTGCCACGTGAATATGGAAAGAAAACCAATATATAAGATGTATAAGACGTCTAGTGATACATCACACATCAATAACATTTGTTCTCAAGTTCTGGTTTGGATTGTTCCACTCAATCAAGTCATCATAAATTTGGCCTAAAAGTGGTTACATGCTCCTACATAATACTTAAACTCAATTAATCAATCTCATAAATGTATGTAAGGTGTAATTTAACTTAAGACTCGATACTCAAACTCATATCAACATTGAGTATGAAAAAACTGATTCAACTTCTTTCACTAATTACAAAAGTTGTATTCCATTATGGATTGCTTACTGTCCCAATTAGCATCTCAACCAAAACCATATCATTTGTTTAAAAATATCAAAAAAAATCATTAAATACATTCCCTTGAGATGTTTCTTACCAAAGACCTATAAGTTGTGAAAAAATTGACGAGCTGATTTTTTGTGAAAAATCGGCTCACTGAAAATCGCGCAATTTTTTGGAACATCAGCGATTTAGCAGCGATGTTTGCAACTATGGTTTAAACGTTTCATTTTCTCATTATATTAAATTATACACGGGACTTCAATATATTAATCGAATGTTTGTGGGGATAACCAAACGAAAGAGAACCGGTCGAAGGATTGTGGGGATAACCATTCATAAGAGAACCTTGCGTCCAAGACTCCAACCCTTCGTTAATACCAATCGAAGTTTTTCATTGGTCAAACCTTGTGCCCAGGACTCCAAACCTTTATTAATACAAACAACGTCCAAACCGAAAAATACAAACAATGAAAAAAGGGGCAAAATCACGATTTGTAGAAACCCGGTCCGAGTTTAAGTCACCTTGATCCAAATCGAATCTCGTTCTACTACTTAGTCGAATCGAACTTGCGATTAATCTAGTTTGACTCGCGAGTCTTGTTTCAATGAGTTGATTGACAAACGCTAGAATTTAAAAAAATTATGCAAGTGTTTTTTAAGAAAATTTGTAAAGTAAGACTTGCTCATGATTACATTGCACATTGGTTCCAGATTTGTAAAAAGAACTATAATAACCAATGTTACAAATATCGTGTCGACGAATATATCACCGAGGGTCCAAAAACAAATTATTGGATTTATCGACGAAAATGTCGACAAACATCGGCAATATATTGGCAAACTTAAAGAAATACAAAAATATTAAATTTTTTTCAATGTTCTAAACATCTAAAGCAACAAGAACATCAAATAAATACATTGCCACATGAATATGGAAAGAAAACCAATATATAAGATGTATAAGATGTCTAGTGATACATCACACATCAATAACATTTGTTCTCAAGTTCTAGTTTGGATTGTTCCACTCAATCAAGTCATCATAAATTTGGCCTAAAAGTTGTTACATGCTCCTACATAATAGTTAAACTCAATTAATCAATCTTATAAATGTATGTAAGGTTTAATTTAACTTAAGACTCGACACTCAAACTCATATCAACATTGAGTATGAAAAAACTGCTTCAACTTCTTTCACCAATTACAAGAGTTGTATTCCATTATGGATTGCTTACTGTCCCAATTAGCATCTCAACTAAAACCATATCATTTGTTAAAAAATATCAAAAAAAATCATTAAATACATTCCCTTGAGATGTTTCTTACCAAAGACCTATAAGTTGTGTGTAGTCTTGTGGTAGACATTTAAACATTGGTGTGCCTTAGAGCACAGCGGAAAAAATCGCCGATTTTTCGGCGATGTCCCAAAAAATAGCAATTTTTTCTAGCTGCTGATTTTTCGGCCCGAAAAAATTGCAATTTTTTCAAAAAATCAAACATCGCGAAAATCGGCGAACATCGGGAAAAATCGGCAAACATCGGGAAAAATCAGGAAAAAATGGGGAAAAATCGGAAAAAATCGAGAAAAAATCAGCAAATAGGGCAAAAAATCAGTAAGGAAATTTTGACCCTATTGAAGTACAAAATTTGCATTTTTTAATGATTGCCGCGATTTGCCGATTTTTGCCGATTTTTTCGCCGATGTTGCTGAGAACATGTTTTCTGGACCCTCGCCGATTTTTTGCCGATGCCAATTTTTTCTACCATGCCTTAGAGTGGTCCAACATAAAACATCAAATTTAGTGTCTTATGTCAAATAATGTGACTCCATGAATATATATATATTGTTGTCAAGTGATATCATTACTAATTTCAATGATTTTAATTATTTAAACCTCCACGTGTTGTTATATAATAGAAAGACATTCACAACCTTTAATTTATTTATACAAAACATGTTTATTTATTTAAAAATAATCAATTTTATTTTCATATTTTTTATACTTAACAAATAATAATAACCATCATTTTGTAAATATGTTGTTTACTTAATAAACATCAAATTTAGTTTCCAATAAGATGGCTTATATGACGGCAGCATGTATGCATCATTCGCATACATGTATGATTAAGTAAAAAATTATCGCCAACATTAAGATTCGCAACATTTGAAGTTTGAACCCTCCTCCTCCACATGCTAAGCGGCATAAGCTCTCCTCCAAACAGTCCAGCCGATTCCAAACAAGGGTTGCAGTAGCTCAAGCCTCAAACAAGGAAAAAAAACCCCGAAAAAAACATGTTTACCGAGTTTTATTGACCCGCAAGCGGCCAACCGATCTACGTCTGTCGACTCGCAATGTTCACCCAAAAATTGCGAAAAAATCGCAAGGAAAAATCGCCAATATATCAGGTCGATGTTTCTCGATACTATTGTCGGCAAGAAAAAATCGCAACATATCGTAATGTTGGCGATATATCGCCAATGTTGGTAACACTGATAATAACTACATAAGAGTACATCCTTAGAGTTATTGCAGTTGAATTGCTTTAACCAAATAATGTAAGAAGAAATGTAAAGCAATAAATTTCAAATGCTAACCAAAATTTATGATTTATGATGTTTTCAAAGTGCAAAAGAAAGTAATATGTATTAAGGGTGCTTGAACTTCCAAATCGGAAATAGCATATTGAAATAAAAGATTGCTTACACCATTAAAAATATGTGAAAGTGAAAAGTCGATGAAAGCAATGGATTGCCAATAATTAGATCTAACTCTGAGTTATGTGAGTTAATGACATGAGAATGTTAAGAATGCTCAAAATTGTTCCCATGTAATCCTTAGATCTAAAGTGAAAAAATGGAGTGATTGTATAAAAGTCATCGGATTTGGCGATTTTTTGCCTTCAAAATCGAAATTCGCTGAATTTCATGTTGAATTTGAATTCAGATCGTACGCAATCTTCAAGGCAAATTAAATTGCTTAAAATCGACTCGATTTTTTTAAACTTTGAGATAAAATTCATTTTTTGTTTGGGAAGGTAAACCCTACCCTAAATTCCATTGCCCGTAAACTTGTTACTCATTCTGAAGATTGAGTTTTCTGGAGTATGAACCCCCTGCCACCTTGAAGTTTTGTGAGTCAACTGTCAAGTTTTGTGGAACAGTGGACAGTCGCCAACGTGCGCCATGAGTAGATTGGTGAAGGGAAAGATTTAAGCGTGCTCATTCAGCGAGTCAAGACTCAACACTAGGCAATGGGCATAATGAATTTTATTGAAAATTTTCATATATTTTCTAATTTCTATATTTTATAGTCACTAGAACTTTATGCTGAATTTTATGTCAAATTTTATCACCAAATTTCTCGTTGCCGAATTTTTGTCAAATTTCAAGCTCTACAAATTCGAACACAAACTCGAACCAAGTAACTTAAGTATAACTTGAGAAAAATTGCTTAGGTTGCAACCAGCAACTTAATTATACTTAATCCCTATAAAGGTTGTGAATTGAAAGAAAAGGAAACTAAAGCACAAAGGAAAATTGCATATCATGAAATAACATACCACAAATGTGCTTTAGTTAACCAATTTTAATTCTTATTCTAAAACTGACTTTGCCAATAGAACAAAACCAAATTACTCAAGACAATTCTAGAATTAAGAAACAAATCGATATTTGTTTATAACCACAAAAGATGCATTCTTTAAGTTAATTAAATGGCTTATAACATTATCAAGCAATAGTCTATAAATGGATAAAAAAATGAAAAAAACTGTTGTAGGGTAAAACAATGGAAAAATCTGAAAGTTAAAGTTGCTCTTAAATCTAAATTATAAACCCATAAATCTGTCCTTCAAAATGAACTAAATCTCTATTTTAGAGCAGAAAATTAATGAATTAAAAAAAGACAGAATTGTATAAGATATTGTTACCATGAGTTGCAGCAAATTAAAAATTAATTAGCCTTATATTGAAAGCAATTAAAATTTCCAGATTTTTTAAAAGCAAAAAATAAAAGATGAAAAAATTTTAAGTAGCCCAATGGGCTAGCTCAAGTGGTCGAGTGCTGTAGATTGTGAGCAAAAGGTCTCGGGGTCAAATCTCCGGGTGGCTATGCATTGCTATATAAGGGCCTCACTTGATGTCCCCATCGGGTTAGCTTTGTAATCAGAGGGAATGGGGTGAGCCCCCTATGACTTGTTCCCATGGACGTAGCAAGTCGGTCGGGATGTATCCTTTGAAGAAGAAATGGCTATCCAAAAAGGAAGAGGATCTGATATGGAGATCGATGACAATGAAGAGCTGAGATCATCTTCCCCTCCAGAAATTAAGAGGGAGACTGAAGAAAGGAATAAACCAATCAGTCCCATTGATCCAGTTGAGCCAGATGATGCTCCCACAGATATGGCAATAAGTCGAAAAAGACCTAGATGGGCAAAACAGACTTTGCAGAAAGCAGAAAGGCATGAAACTCCACATTGTGTAGATGGAAGCATTGAAAAATGCAAGGCTAGATCTGTTGCCAGAGGGTTCTCTCATAAAGAGGGAGTCGATTATGATGAGACATTTGCTCTTGTGGCTCGATATACTTCCATCAGATCGATCATTGCTATTGCTTCAGCTATGGGATGGAAGTTGCATCAGATGGATGTCAAGACAACCTTTCTCAATGGTATTATTGAGGAAGAAGTATATATTGAACAACCAGAAGGGTTTGTTGTCCATGGAAAGGAGTCTCACATATGCAAGCTAAAAAAGGCCTTATATGGACTCAAGCAAGCACCTCGTGCTTGGTATGGACGAATAGACAGATTCCTGATGAGTATGGGATTCACCAAGAGTGATGCAAAGCCCAACCTTTACTACAAGGTTGTGAATGATGAGCCACTGATTTTGGTGCTATATGTTGATGACTTGTTTCTCACCGAAAATGAGAAACTTATTGTATGGTGTAAACTCACCTCTGAGTTCGAAATGAAGCATCTTGGATTAATGCATTACTTCTTGGGATTAGAAGTATGGCAGAGGCAGAAGGAGATTTTCCTAGGTCAAGGAAAATACAACATAGATATACTGAAGATACAGAATGTTGGACTGCAAGCAAACTTGAAGAAGCTGAGGGATTTTGCTTCATATTCAAATTTGATTAATCCCACCATGTACTGCCAACTAATTGGGTCCTTGATGTATCTGACAAACACCAGACCAGATATTTGTTTTGTTGTGAATGCTCTCAGTCGGTTCATGTGCGAACTGAGGCAGACTTACTGGATTGCTACAAAACATGTGTTGAGATACTTACGTGGCACTGTGGGATATGGTCTACGATATGATTTAGCGTGACTTGAAATTGCAAGGGTTTACAGACTCAGATTGGGCTGAATGCACTACTGATAGAAAGAGTACTTTAGAATGTTGTTTCAGTCTGCGTTCTGCAGTAATTTCCTGGTGCAGTAGGAAGCAAAACTCAGTATCTCTCAGTACGGCAAAGGCCAAGTGTATGGTTGCTAGTTCAGCATCCCGAGAAGCAATTTGGCTTCGTAAACTTCTTGCAGAATTGTTTGGCCAGATTCCAGAGCCAACCGTGATTCACTGTGATAACCAGAGTTGGGTGCAGATGTCAGTTTTTCAAGACAAATCGAAGCACATAGAAATTTGGTATCACTTCATATGTGATATGGTGCAGAAAGGTGCAGTCGAGCAACAGTATATTCCAACAGATGACCAGAATGCAGATGTTCTCACCAAGCCTCTTCCCAAGGTGAAATTTGAATACTTTCGCAGAAGACTTGGAGTATAAGAGAACACGTCACTCCTTGAGAGGGGGAGATGACTGAGAGACATTTATCATACTTTTGCCAATGTACCTCTACTCGTCCAGGTTCTCAGCTAGGTATGGGAGAAATCCCATTGACAGATGAGATGGACAAGTGGTAGATGGTCGAGTTCACATAGGTGCCGCTGCTCGTCCAAGTGATCAGCCAGGTATGGGAGAAATCCCATCGACAGATGAGTTGGACAGGTAGCAGATGGTCGTGTGATTGCACAGGCACCTCTACTCGTTCAAGTTTTCAGCCAGGTATGGGAGTACCCCATCGACAGATGAGACGAACAAGTAGTAGATGGGCGTGCACGTGTGCTCATCCAGGATCTCTAGCCAGGCATGGAAATATTCCATCGGCAATAGAGACAGATAGGGAGCAGAAGACTTTCTCTCAAACATTCGAATAGAACAAATTCATAAAGATAACCTTCAGTACATTTAGAGATGATAGAGATAGTATAGATGCATAGATGAAATCTAGATGATCGTGATGCTAATGAAGACCGAAGAATACCTTCCTTGTTGAGAGGGAGTGTTGGAATTTGTGCAACTTCATAAACTATTCTTATTGTTCTTGTATTGTACCTCCTACGAGAGATGAACTTATTGTAATCAATCATACAAACTCTAGAAAGAACAATGTAGACCTTGGGAATAAAAGCAAGCAAAAGAAAAGATAAAATAAAAATTATATTGCTCCCCCAAGAGAAGTCGGCCCCAGTTAAATTCTTAGTGGAAAATCTGTATAAATAGGAAGCGCCCCTCCTCATTATTTGACATAGTTGCACAAGTGAAGTTCGCAATTTTCTGGGAGAGAGAAGTTCGCACCTACTCGAAGAGAAGACTGTCTTTGGGGTTTCTATCTCTGGAAGATACTTCTATCTTTTCCTCTTTCTTCATTGTACTCTGATCTCAGAATTATTGTCTCTAGACGAAGGTTGCTGGGTTTTCTCCCATTTGGGTTTCCCAGGATAAAAATACTCGTGTTATTGTTCTGTGCTTTGCCTATCTTCTAGTGATCCTATCGGTAAATGCAATTAAGATATACTGCTATAATCTCATGAAAATCTAGCACATTGTCTATTCACATCCAAAATTTTCTTTTTTATTCAAGGAAATCAATTATGGTTCTTTTGTTGTTCATTTGCTATGCACAACACAATTTCAAGACAAAATGTGTTGACCTTGTTACCAAGCAAACTAGCAAGGCTAGTGCCTAGTAAGCATATGCAAGAACTATGATCCAATGTCACCTCGATCACAAATCTGTGACTTCTTCGAAGTGTCGGGACCTCCAAGGGGAAAGACCCTATAGTTATCCTATGAGACACTTCGACGACAAAATCTATGTTCTCTATGCAATGTTAGTATAGACCAATGACTATATGGAGTCAAGTCAAGAAATGTAGAAGGTTTACTGTGTGAGAGATAGAGATTCATGCAAGTACCATTAGCATATCAACCTAAATAGTGCATTCAAGAAGATATAAACCAATAAGCAAATTTAGTCTTGTAGCATGCATATGCATCACATGTGGAACAATCGTCTTTCATTAGTAACTAAACCACTGGTTCTCATTTGTTTCCCAATGTGCAACAGTATGACAAGTTTCAAAGTTTATGCAATGATGAAATTCCAAATAAAGTTTGCATGTAATGTTTGGAAATACGCAAGATTAAACTAACATCACAATAATGTAGCAGCTAATAATAAGTGCTACTGCTAAGCCAAAGCTTCATTCAACAGTTTGTTATCCTTAATCTAGCCCATAAATTGCTAATCATTTTTTGTGTTTTTATGGCAGGTTTTAGAGGATTGTCCCAAAGGGACAGTCTGCAATAAATTTCAGCAGGCTGTGTATAGGGTAGGTTGCCACTATAAGGGCATCCCTCGTGGTTGACAAAGCCAAGGGCTGGAAAGAGTATTCCCAAGCCCAAAAGGGGAGGCCGAGAGGAGAGAAAGGATGGGAGGGAGGTTTCCGAGGGAGCTGGGAGATAAGGGGCAGCAGACCGTGGGTGGAGAGAAGGATGGGAAAGGGGTGTCGAGGGTGCCACAAGGCAAGCCAAGGGTTAAGAGAGGGGGTAGAGGGTAGGAAGGACTCTAGGAGAGGAGGTCGAGGGTGAAAGGAGGTAGAGCGAGGGCTCTAGAGACTAACCTTAGAATTGATTTGTTATTATAGGTTAGGGTTTATCACTATTTTTAGGGTTTTTACAATATATTGCAGACCTATACTAACCTAGGACTAACCCTACTATAACTAGATTTTGGAAGGAAGGAGATTCGAGACCAAGGGAGCAAAGCCCTAGCACAATCCTACCTTAACCGAGGGCATCTAAGGAGTGAATAACTGGGCTCTAGAGAATATTAGCTTAGGTTTACAACTAACCCCTAAAGTCCCAAAGTTCCACCCCTAGAAGTATTCCTAAAAGGACATACTTCCACAACCAAAGTGCCTAAAGTTGACAAAGATCTAGCCAAGACAAAATGCAACTCTAAAGGATACCATTCAATCCATAAACATACATCATTCATCAACAAGTAGCAAAGAGACATCAAGATGCAAACCCTAGATAACTCCATGTGCATGTGTTAAGCAAACAAATCTAGCATCACCTTAGCATGAGCATTGAACCAAAAAAACTCGAAGCATTAATCATCAAACCCAGAAAAACTCCTTCCTCGAGGTGCACATCACTTCCAAAGAGCCCTAGAAGTGTAGAAAAGTAACATAGTGTTCTATCCCAAGAGTTCTTATGTTAAAATGAAGTGAGGAGAGGCTTATAAATAGCCTCTCACACTCACTTTATAAATATATCCTGGCCGACATGCCTTTAAAATGTCAATTTGAAATTATAAAATGTCAACTTAAAATTATAACAAAATAATAATAATAAAAATAGCCTAACATAGGCTTAAGGTAGGCTACCTAGGGTATTTCTCCACGTACCTGTCTTGATTTTGTTGAATGAATCATTAGTGACTTACCAAGATAGGATAGAAAGGGTTGAGGGATACTTTCTGAGAGACAAAGCTAGGAATAATGATCTGGGCTCATTATAGATTGCAAAGAACAGTAGACCTAACCCACAGGGAGGGATGGCGGCCCAGTCAACTTTGTACCTGTATAACATGCCACACTTCTCTTAGGTGGACAAGACTGATCTAAGTCGTATAGTACTTCATCGAGAGAATGTTTTTCCAAATCTTCATATTATGTATCATATTGAGGCATCTAGGTATGGCAATCATCAGTAACATCTGGCGGTGCTTCATCTTCACCTATAGTGGCAAAAGGATTGAGGCATTCTTCATCATTAGCATCATCAGGAGAAGGAATAATCATATCTCGTTCAACAAGGTCTTCATAGATCATGTCTTCAATATTCCTGCTTGAGGTGATTGAAATTTCTTCATCCCAAATAGTGTCAAATTCTAGCTCAATTTGATTAACATCATCAAGTTGTTCTTTGTCATTGCAACATTTGAAAACAATGCTACCCGGTCTCGAAGAATCATAGGGAGGCGAACCCATAAATGTCCAATAGTCATCGTCCTTAAAATTTATATCATTATGTTCCAAAAGGCCGGAGATGTCATGAGAAATTTATGTGTTAGTAAGGAGAACTCACCCTTTCCTTTTGTTCTTCAACTTCTTCAACTAGGACTTCCTGATCTTCATATGTAGGACCACAATCATGTTCCTCTGCATGAGGAGCTTCATCTACTGTGCTTCACTAACTTCTTCAACCTGATTTTCGTTGTGGATTTCTTTACTGAATAAGTTCCTTGCATACTCAATATGAGGCATCCATCTACGTTGTTTTCCAGGGCACAAACGTCTGCATAATAGTTCCGTCAATTCCGAAAGAGAAGATATCTTAGCTTTCGACAAATTTGTGAACCAAAAGCGGGCCTTTCCTTCTAGGTGAAGAGCAAACAATCTCATATAAACACCTTCTTCCAACTCAACTTCATCTGGGAATAACAACAACAAATTTGCGACCAGGTCTTCAACATAACCCTCATTCTGATCACTAAAAGGCCTCCATAGTTAATGTGATAGTCCGTCTGAGTAACCTAAGAACTTTGATAGGTCGAGCGGAGCGAAATATACTTCCATTTCTGCAACGGTTGGATTATTAGGATCGTTAAGTTCAAATGGGATGTCCTCTTCGATTGCTTTGCTAGAACCATCTTGTGTCTGACTGCTTCCCAATGTTTCTTCCCACATATGGTCGATCATGGCCTTCCTTACATATTCTTCCATATCATAATCCCAATCCTTACTGAATGCATCGATCAATTGCCTAAGTGAAAAAAACTTTTGCACAGAAATCCTTCATACCGATTCCTGAGAGTCAAGTTGTCCTCTAAGTGGCGAGATATCATAAAGAACTTCATTCTGATGTCTTCATGTACAATATTGCATGTTTGGGGAAATTGCAGGAAGATAATTACATTGCTGAAATAATGGAAAGAGTGCTCTCCCATCATCTTGAATGACATACTGGTGTGGATATCCTGGAATACATGAAAAATCCAATATATCCATCCATAATTCATAAGCAGACGCCATATAGGCTTCCTTGTCTTATAGAAAACTTCTTTTAGTTTTCTTCAGTTCGAGTCGTTGGGAGAGACTTGCCAAGTTAGCTCAACAAACCTCACCAAAGGACGTACCAGAGTTAATGACAATTGAGTTCTCGTGGAGTCACCAGGTAAGATCTGCAAGATTAGTCCTTGACAATAATATTTTTAAAATACCAAGAAAGACTTACCTCGATTTTTCTTACCGAGTGTCGTTCATGCAAGTACCATTAGCATATCAACCTGAATAGTGCATTCAAGAAGATATAAACCAATAAGCAAATTTAGTCTTGTAGCATGCATATGCATTACATGTGGAACAATTGTCTTTTGTTAGTCACTAAACCATTGGTTCTTATTCGTTTCCCAATGTACAGCAGTATGACAAGTTCAAAGTTTATGCAATGATGAAATTCCAAACAAAGTTTGCATGTAATGTTTGGAAATACGCAAGATTAAACTAACATCACAATAATGTAGCATCTAATAATAAATGTTAAACCAAAGCTTCATTCAACAATCTGTTTTCCTTAATCTAGCCCAAAAATTGCTAATCAATTTTTGTGTGTTTTTATGGAAGGTTTTAGAGGATTGTCCCAAAGGGACAGTCTGCAATAAATTGCAACAGGATGTGTATATGGTAGGTTGCCACTACAAGGGCAGCCCTCAAGGTTGACAAAGCCAAGGGCTGGAAAGAGTATGCCCAAGCCCAAAAGGGGAGGCCGAGAGGAGAGAAAGGATGCAAGGGTGGCTGTCGAGGGAGCTGGGAAATAAGGTGCAACAAACCATGGGTGGAGAGAAGGTTGGGAAAGGGGGCTTGAGGCTGCCACAAGGCAGGCGGAGGGTTAAGAGAGGGGGTAGAGGGTAGGAAGGACTCTAGGAGAGGAGGTCGAGGGTGAAGGGAGGTAGAGCAAGGGCTCTATAGACTAACCTTAGGATTGATTTTTGGTTATAGGTTAGGGTTTTATCATTGGTTTTAGGGTTTTTACACTATATTGCAGACCTATACAACCTAAGACGACGTTTACTAACCTAGGACTAACCCTACTCTAACTAGATTTTAGAAAGGAAAAAGATTTGAGACCAAGGGAGCAAAACCCTAGCACAATCCTACCCTAACCTAAGGCATCTAAGGAGTGAATAACTGCCATCTAGAGAAGATTAGCTTCAGTTTACAACTAACCCCTAGAGTCCCAAAGTTTTACCCCTAGAAGTACTCCTAAAAGGACGTACCTCCACAACCAAGGTGCATAAAGTTGACAAAGATCTAACCAAGAGAAAATGCAACCCTAAAGGCTACCATCCAATCCATAAACATACATCATTCATCAACACTTATCTAAGAGAGATCAAGATGCAAACCCTAGATAACTCCTTGTGCATGTGGTAAGCAAACAAATCTAGCATCACCTTAGCAAGAGCATTGAACCAAAGAAACTCCAAGCATTAATCATCAAACCTAGAAAAACTCCTTCCTCAAGAAGTGCACATCACTTCCAAAGAGCCCTAGAAGGGTAGAAAAGTGACATAGTGTTTTATCCCATGAGTTCTTATGTTAAAATGAAGTGAGAGGCTTATAAATAGCCTCTCCCACTCACTCTATAAATATATCCAGGGCAACATGCCTTTAAAATGTGAATTTGAAATTATAGCATGTCAACTTAAAATTATAACAAAATAATATAAAAAAATAGCCTAACGTAGGCTTAAAGTAGGCTACCTGGGGTATTTTTCCCCTAGGTGCCAAAACTGCTAAAATGAGTGAATCACTCCAAACGAAAGGCTGGTGTGAGCTGGAGGGAGGGCGTTATACCCCATCTAACCTCGAGAATGTCGTAAAATCCTTCAACTCCCTCCTCAAAGCAACAAGAAGGCCTGGCGTGGAAGATAGTGTCCTCTAAGGAAAGAGACCAGGGAGAGAAGGCATCAATGTGCAGAAGGGCCAAGAGGGTGTCCTAAGTGGCTGTGAAGGGAGACGAATCTCTCGCAGCTGAAGCAAAGGCCACAAGAGCAAGTTAACAAGGTGTGGGGTCATGTGACCCAATTATCGATCCCTAGGAGCCCCAAACACCAACCTCTAAGTTAAAAACCCCAACAAAGGGTAGTCAGCAATGCCATTAAGCCATAGTACTCCTAAAGGAAGGACCAAAGGACCCATCCACGACCATCATTGCTCAATAACGCCCCTCCTAGTCGAAAAATGGCTCTCTCTCCCTAGGGCACATCTAAAGGTGTGTTGGGTACAGGTGCAACATAACCGACCTAAATCCAAAAATAGACAGACTCCAAGTATCATGCAGATTTAGCTCTTCCATGAAAACAACTTTTATACTCTACCACTGCTTACAAATAAAATTAATTTTAATTTTGCACTAGCATAACTCAAAGCTTAACTATAACTACATACTTCTTAAGCACCCACATTCACCCTAATTTGGGAGGAGGCTTGAACAACTTTCGTACTCTACCACTTATTCCAATATAGTAATTTCAATTTTAAATAACCACTTACCATGTCAAGAAAGCAACTTTTATGCACAAATTATACTACCAGCTCGGAGGGAATACTTTCATTCAATAATAAAAACATATCAACATAATCAATTCAATTTTATCAAATCCAACTTTCAAATTTTAATGTGAATTTTTCAAGTTTACAAATGACTAGCATATTGGATGTGAATCAATTGACATCATGGCAAGAAATAACTAAGTTAAGAAATCTAACTACTCATAATAGATATAGTTTAGACAGCTTTATATAAACTTCAAAAAAGATAGTTGACATGTACAAGTATTTATATATCACGATCACTAGCAATTAAACATTACAATACTTACCAATACTTTCCAGTTCCAGCAATGACCTCGAAAATGCCTCTAAGATCCTCTGTGAATTCCCGCTTAGTTTCATCTTCCCTACAATTCAATAATATTAAAAGCAATTATGATTAAGGAATTACAAGCTAGTTAAGATGAAGAAAAAATTCCCTTAAAAGTCAATTGGATGCCAAAAACAAGTAAGAGTTTTCAACATACTTCATGTTATAGCAATAGATAAACATATAAATGAAGACTTATACATCCATTCTTTTGATAGAGAAACAAAACATAAAGTAAATAGAAGTCAATCACCAAAACCCATTCCTTTCAAGGATTAAAAAGATAATAATTAAAGTTATGCACATTGCAAACCAACAAAATCATGCACCAATACCCAAGTAGCCAAAGCTAGGTCTCCATGCAAACAAATGGTGACTTATTATAGCATAGGGCATAAAGCATCTTTGATCTTAATTAACATGTTCCTAATCAAAATAAATAAATAAATAAGACACGATCTTATACACTAAACAACAATTCATGTAGATTCCTCAAATAACTAGTGTCTCAAAGTTGTAGAGCTAAATATGAAAAAACAAACACCAAAAAAACAAAAAAGAAGATAGAAACCTAGATGTTGAACAACAACTTATGTAGAATCCTCAAATAAGTGTCTCAAATCCATTGAGCTAAAATGGAAAACCAAATACCAAATTTCATGTTATAGTCATTTCATGTGGATTCCTCAAATAACTAGTGTCCTAGAGCCATAGAGCTAAACATGAAAAACAAATACCAAAAAAAACAAAAAGAAGATAGAAACCCATTAGTTGAACAACATCTTATGTAGAGTCCTCAAATAAGTGTCTCAAAGCCATGGAGCTAAAAATGAAAAACCAAATAGTAAATTTTATGCCATAGTCATGCACCCGAAGAATATCAAATTAAATTCAATGATGCCATCAATGATGTGTCCTAAAAAAGATTGTATTCTTGTTAGCTTTTGGAGTTACTCCAAAAGAGTTTTCACCTTGCTAAGAGAGCGCTATGTCTCCTAGCCCCTTAGTGATACTTAATGGACATAAAGATGGCTCAGTTAGAGTGGATGCTTGACCTTGGTTAGAGTGTTAGCATGTTCCCTTACTTAGGAGGTTGTTACTTTGATCAATATGTTGACTAACCCATTGATTGCACACCATGTTGAACTTGGTTGCTCGGTCAAGGGAGGTAACTACCTAGGAGGAGGAGTGTTGGACACTTGGAGAAGGGAACTCACCGCTTGGAGCTTGCGACAATGTGATATACCTTGGATGCTCAAAACTTGACTTAAAGACTCTTAGGTTGAGGAGTATAGTTCATGGAGATTGGTAATGGACCAGGAAACATATGCTAAGGAGGAGCATTGGGGCCTTGTGACCACATTGGCACACATGAGAGTAGCATTAGGCACATGGAAGGCATGTGGCACAAAGTTGGAGGAGGAGTGCATTGCATGAGTACACTTGGACAATGGACCAATGTGGTAGACAAAGAGTTGGACTAACATCTTATTAAAGAGTGCATTATTTTGGAAAAGGGGCATTGAGCCCAAGGAGGATCGAGCTTAGAAGGTGTTTCACTTTGGGGATCAAATAAACCCTAGTTTGGCACATGTACATCCCTGTATTGTAGAGCACTCCATGTGGGGTTGCTTTGTTGGTTACTTGTATAAGTTGAAAATATGTCATTAGTTTATGTCAGCCTCCCTCACCGACTTGTATATACAAGGGACAAAAGAGCTCTAGCTTTCATTAGCATCATTGTACTCTTTGTATTGTCTTGGAGGAGTCTTGTAGGGCAAGACACTAAGTTCATGAGGAAACCCTAGGATATGGCAAGGGGAGAAAGAGACGCCTTGGATATTCATGGAGAAAATTTCTCTTGTGTGATGCCAAGGTTTGCTCTAATACTAGGATTTATGCTATGTGTTACAACTTAGATTAGCACCTAAGTGGAAAAGTTTCAACCCACGAGTGCTACCCTAGATGCAACTACAGGAGAAGGCACCATTGTCACCTTACTGCACAACTCCTCTCGCTTTTAACCTGCTCTTGAAGGTCAAGGGGGGCTTCTCTTAAAAATTTTATTAGATTCCTTAAGTGTATTGCAGATTTTTATCATCACCGCATTCCATCCAAGCTGCAATTTCTCCAAGCAAATATGGGAGCATTCACAATCTCTCACCTCCTCCAGATATAGCTGGGCAGGCCCCACACTAGAAGATGACTGGAAAAATTGGTCATTATCACCCCTGACCACTCAGACAAGAGCCCTTCCGCTTCTCCACCTGTGGAGAATATGGTTAGCTAGAAACAAAGCCATCTTCCTTGAAAAAGCCAGCTCCCTGAAAGAAGTAGCAAGGCAAGGTCTTGACATTCTTTCCTACTTTCCCCAAACAAAGAACAGCCCCAATCCGAGAGTTATCACTGATGAATAGTTGGACAAAGATATCCCCTGGGCTTTTTTTGATGGAGCTTCTCAAGACTTGAAATGTGGGGGAGGAGCCACCCTCTTCCTAAACCCAACTCATCACTTCCAAATTTCAATGGGACTGGGTTCTAGAACAAACAATTATGATGAACTTATAGCCTTGAAGCTTCTCCTATGTTTTGCAATTGAAAGAAATTGTAAAAAACTACAAGTATTTGGTGACTCTATGGTTGTAATAAATTGGATTAATAAAATTCAGAAGTGCAGAAACCCCTCACTAGATGCACTATTTGAAGAAGTTAGCAGACTTCTTACAAATTTTGAATCTCTTTCACTCAAACATGTCTACAGGGAACAGAACATGGATGCAGACAGACTTTCAAAGGCACGAATAAATATGGAGTAGGGAACATGGAAATTCACAGAAACAAAGGAGACAGAGGCCAATGAGTTCTATCATAGGCCATTCATGGATCTGCCACCAGGACAAGGCAGTTTGTAGACATTTTTGCAGAACAACACTAAACCCAAACAGTTTTTTTGGTTTCAAACAGGATCTCAGTTTACAGCCACAGAAACAGTAAACGCTATCTACAGTTTTTCCGGCAGGAAGCTCCCTATAGGAGAAACAGTTGCATAGGACAGTTTTTGACTCAGCTTGGTTTCTTTTGTTGCTTATATGTACAAAAGAAGGAAATGCATCAGATATGATGTGATCTTATGTTGTAATTCTGCTAGCAGCAGGAACAATACATACTTTTGTATGTAACATTTTTTTATCAATATAAACAGCTTTTTTTCTTTTGGATAAAAAAATTGTATTGGAGATTTTATTGACCCAAAAATTAAGTGTCCGCCAAGGAAATTATTGGAGTGCAAAAGTGAAACAAACACTTAAACAATAAATGAAATAGTGCTTGAAATGGGTTCAAAATTATATGTAGCAATATTCCAATTAAAGACTTAAATAAAATGTAAATAAAAAACAACAATGAAATCTTTCAAAATCTTCAAATTAAGTGATAGTTGCAAGAAATAAACTTCAGAAATTATAAATGATTAAGATCACTCCCAATAATGTTTAGATGGGTTTATCTGCAGCAAATCTTAAAAATGTCCCAAACTTTGCTAATCCAAAGAAATGATTGCCCAAATAAATATTAAAACACAAATGATTGTTTATTTACTGCAAATCTTAAAATTGTTCCAAAGTTTGATAATCCAAAGAAAGGATTGCCCGAATAAATATTAAAACACAACACTTAAGCAAATGTGTGGAAAAATGATACGTTGGTCGAGAGAAATTCCAAAGCAAAATGTCACTTTGAAGATCCTCAAAAATAAGTAAATTATAACCAATGGATCTTCCTAAATCTGAAAAATTAAGATGAACCAATTTGACAATAAATTCCAGAATTATGAAGGGATGAGGATCATTGCCCCAAGGGTGAATTAGATCAATTGATAGATAAAGGGTGAAGTCTTTCCAAATCTGCAAACGAAGTGATAGATGCAAGAAACAAACTCCGGAAATTATAAGTGATTAAGATCACTCCCAATAATGTTTAGATGAGTTTATTTACTGCAAATCTTAAAATTGTCCCAAACTTCGATAATCCAAAGAATAATTGCCCAAATAAATATTAAAACACAACACTTAAGCTAATGTGTGGAAAAAAATGAGACCTTGCTCAAGAGAAATTCTAAAGCAAAATGTTACATTGAAGATCCTTCAAAAATAAGTAAATTCTCACCAATGGATCTTCCTAAATCTGAAAATTTAAGATGAACCAATCTGACAATAAATTCCGGAATTATGAAGAGATGAGGATCATTTCCCCAAGGGTGAATTAGATCAATTGTCCTAATGACATTTTTGTTCAACTAAATGTTCAATGTATGAAACAAGGACAACCACTTAAGAGAAAGAGCAACTTTGCTTTAAAGATTTGCAAGTGAAATGTAAAGCAAGATTTCTTAAACAATAGATTTGTGCAAAGATGGTAAATTAAAACCCACGAATTTATGAAATCTGGAACTTGAAAAGATATAACATGCACATGTAAATTACGGAATTAAGATTAGTGTTTAAAATCACTTTCAAAGGGTAATTTGCTTAGTTTGATGATGATCAATGAAATAGTTACCCACATAAGTGATTAAGTAAAGAAACCAGTTCATAAAATAAAAGAGACTTGCTTTATAATTGCTTATGATGGATTTGAAGCAAGTTCCTACTTAAAAGATCCCACAAGAAAGATAATAAATTGTTGCAAAAAAAACTTGTAAAATCTGGAAATTAAGATGTCCTAAGTGCCTATAAAAAATTATAAATTAACAAGGCGATTAAAATCACTTTCTAGATTGCTTATGTGAATCAATTAGCACTTTATGGCCACTAAAAATCTGTTATAAAATGAAGAAATAAAGAAGTAAGTTTTGCAGTGAATTGATTAGCTTAAAACCCAAGTGTATGACTGATGTTTTAAGTACCACTTGGGCCTAATTTATTTATATTTTGATGTTGTAATGAGATGATAAAGCTAGAAATAGATTAGAGAAAAAACAAACCTAAAAATAATGTTAGAACAACAAATAAACTTTAGGCTAGAAGAGAAACACGAAAAATCGTGAGTCGATGTTGAAGTATCGATCGTCCACCGAGGTATGTAAACTATGCCTTTTTTGGCATTTGTTTCTCCATTGTTTGAGTTGTGGACTGTCTTATAGGAGATTTTCTGCTCACTGCTTGCCGCAAAGATGCACAATCAATGACGATAAAGAGGAGAAAGGATGTTGTCAAGTTCAAGATTTATTATAAAAATTACATTTGTACACTCTTTGTGTATCTGACTCTGAGAAGGTCGACACTCTACATCGCTCCCAACACGTTTGTGGATTTTTTCATCATTTTCTTTGTTCATTGCATCTATCCCGAATTAAAAAGCTTGTATCTATGATGGCTTTCACCGGATTCTATACATTAGGGATTTGGAGTTTGTTCTTTTGTTTGTATCTCCTTCAATTTTTGTCAACATTGATGTGAATGCCAACTCATTTTGCATTTTTCTTGATGTTTTGATCTATCAAATGTGTCGAGGTAGATAATGTGTTTGCCTGACATTTATTTTAGTGGGCCACATGCATATTTGTCTTTTTTTTAAATATAAAAATGGAAGGTATATTCATATGTCCAAAACAATAGCTTTGTTAATAAATGGCAACAAGTAAAAGCATTAATAATATATGCACAAAAGAATAAGCTTGCCACTTAGTTTCAAATGAGTGTCTTAATGTATCAAGGCTTCTGCCTGACATATTGTGTGGGGTAGTTAGCAATCTTTAAGACTCCCACAATTTTTTGAGTGTGTTAGCATGTGCCCTACAATTAAATATATGTTTAGACTCGGAGGGAGCCAGATATATGGGCAATGGTAGCAGTGGTAGTGGTAGAGGACTTGATGAAGGTCTAGTACTTCATCATTCTTCTAGTTCTTCTAGAGTACATCAATTTCCAAGCACTTCTGGAGGACGACATAGTCCATAACGACCCCCACAAGCGCCTGGGCTTTCTAGCTCTAGAGGCAGAGCCATTGCTAGAGCGATTTACCTTTGCCCATAAAAGGGGTAGAGGGAATCCATAGTTTACTTTATTTAGTTGATTTCATTGCATATGAGATACATTGATTGTATTTTTTTGGTGATTCATGAGTCGGGAACTCAAAATCCAGGACACGATTCATTGTTTATGTGTGATGTATCACTAGATGTCTTATAAGTTATACATCTTATATATCGGTTTTGCTTTCTATATTTATGTGGCAATGTGTTTATTTGATGTTCTTGTTGCTTTAGATGTTTAAAAAATTGAAAAAAGAAACGAATATTTTTGTATTTTTTTTAAGTTTGTCGATATAATGCTGACGTTTGCCAACATTTTCCTCGATAAATCCGATAATTTCTTTTTGGACCATCGGCGATATATCGTCGACACGATAGTTGTAGCACTGGGAAAAAGCGACTAATCCAATTAAAGGGCTATGTAAAAAGTGCAAATAAAAGCACCAAAGTCAAAGAAACAAAGAAAAAATAAAAATAAAAACGATCACAATTTGAAGGCGCGAGGATGGATGACCCATGACACCACATCCTAAGCACACATGGAAGAAAAATCAAGAAAATCCTAACTCTTGAAAATTAAGGATAAGACCTAACACTCCTATGTTACTATGATAGTTATTTCGCAAAGACTCCCTTTCTTCCCTATATGCGTAATTCACTCCACATACCCTCACTTGACTTAGGTAAATTAAGCTCTGCATGTTAATTTAGAAGTCTCACATGTAAAAGGGTTCTAAGGGTTACAACATTGTTTTTTTTGTAAATAAAAAGGACTATATTACTGAAGAAAAAGGATCACATAATGCTCTTTGCTGAGTTCCAAGATCAGCATGTGTTTCTAACAGTGATAACATCAAAACATCTCCACACTAGTATGGTTGGGACTCAAAAAATTGGATCTGTCCTTACTTAAACTGAGTTTAACTTCTACAGCTATTCTAAAACGTACTTAAGGATGCAAAAATAAACACAGAAGACTACTCTATGACTCCACTAAACTTCAGACAGGAACCTGGCCCCGGTCCTCTCCACTTGAGCTGCCCACTTCAGTTCTTTTGCATTTCCCAGCGTCCTTCAACATCTTCGGCTCTTTGTCCTCCACCTATTTGCGTTGGCTCCCATCTTCGTCCTGTCTGCGATGGCTCCCACTCCTGTTGGTGCGGCCTGCCTCAACACTCCGGTCACCTTGGCGCTACCCGCTTACCCTCACCGTCCATGACCACATGGGCCATGAGATTTTTCATGACCCAATACACCATGAGCATCCTGTCATAGGCTGACGCTCTCCCCGCGGTGGTTTCCGGATCCATCACCCACTCCTCCACCTCCGAACGAATTTCCTCCCTGGGGATTGTTTGCACCTCCTCCCACAGTTCCTTCTCAATGTCTTCGATTTCGTCGTAGACCACCAGAGGTATGCGCTCTCGTAAGAAGGTGGTCACAGCCATAGCCTGGGATTGAGCTCGAGTGACTCTTCCCTCAATTCCTCCCCTCCTACCAATAGCAACCCCTTTCCCTCCTCGTCCTCTCAACCCCAACCCCAACCCAGCTCCATAATTAACTTGCCTCTTTAGCGCCATCCTTGCTGCTAGCAGGAAGTGTCTCAGAAGATCTGACAGCCGAGTCATACCCCTCCAGTCTCTTTGCAACTTTTGGGCCTGCTCAAAAATAGCTAAAACAATTATCTTAACAAGGTTGCACAAATACGGATAACAATGCCTCTTCTTTCACTCTGTTTTAAAATAGGGACCCCCATAATTGCTATAACCGGGAGGCACCTTCCATCTCTCGTCTCGTCCTTTCTGCCTCTAAGAACCATACCACTCCCGGTATCCTACATGATGAAGATCTTAATTACCTAGTGAGTGAGTTGAATGGTATCCTAGCCATATCTCTTCATTTGCTTGTCCCCGTACCGTCTCGTACCCTGGTCGAGAGTAGGTGGATCGCTTCCTGTCCTTGTTTGGTAATTATTGTAGATTGCTTGACACATCTGTCACGTCCCTTTGCTACCAGCTGTCGTGGCTATAGTCACATGTTTGCTTCAACGTAGTCACCTGTTTGCTTCAACGTTCTTGCTCTATCGCCGCATGATCTGCACTCGCAAGGTGTCTGCATTGATTCACCCAGTCCTCTCTTCCAAAGTCGTCCAATCTGCCCACCCTTGGGTTCCGACCTCCACCTACCCCTATATTAGCGATAGGGTCAACAACCTTATTAGCATCCCCTCCTAACGTGGTTGAATGACAAGGAAGAGTAGGTGGCGATGAGCTGTCTTAGAGATTCCAATCTACTCAGAAGGTGCCAGCTGTTGGTCACCTTTTTCGTCGTTTGGCCCACAGACAGTTTCTTCGCCATTTGGAAGATGACTTTAGAGTCTCCCTCCACCATGAGCAGGAACCATCCCTCTCTGGAAACAAGCCTGAGCCCTTGAATCAAACATTCCAAACTCCCTATAAACTCCCCCATAACCAGTAACTCTTGGGTTTCCCTTTGATGCTCCGTCAAAGTTAAGCTTGAAAGTTCCAGATTGCGGAGGGGACCAAAAGCTTGGGCTCGATGGTTGACAGATCGGGTTTTTTTCCGAAGCCCTTCCAAATCGGTTCTACCAATACCCCAGCCAATAGGTACTCGAGCCTCCGCTTCCGAAAGCTCCTTGTCCCTCTCGTACCATTGCTTGCTCCTAAGCATCTCCTGGAGGTTATGGACTAGCCTCTTCCAAACTTCCTCTTCACTAGATTTCTTATCCTGGAATATACGATTGTTTCGTTCTTTCCACAGTGTCCACATAAGCATTCCTGGGAACAGCATCCATAACATGCCCAGGATCGAGTTTTTAAATGCCTTAACGTTCCATTCTTTGAGGGTTTGATCTGGTTGTCCCCGAATTCGATCACTTCGACGGAAAAGCATCGCTCCCCTATTCCATAGAGACGAGGAGAAGGGATAGCCATCCAGGAGATGATTCATACCTTCTTCATCCTTAAGACAAAGTGGGCAGTGAGAGGGGCCATGAATCCCTCGCTTCCTAAGATTCTCCCCTGTTAAAATCCTTCGTTTTATAACCAACCAATTGAAGGTGCTTGTTTTTTGCCATGGGTTCATATTCCAAACCTTTCGCCATATTTCTTCCCTCTCGTCCCCTCCTCTTGTCTTGATATCATAGGCTTCCTTGAAGCTGAAAGTTCCTTTTGGCAAATAACCCCATCTTAGCTTGTCTGCCTCGACCTGTCTGTGGATATATCTTTTCCTGAGGACGTCTAGGATCGCTGGAGTTTCATCATTGATTATTATTCTCTCCCACCAGTCTTGTTCCAGCCTAAACCCCTACGTTTGCACCTTGAATTTCTCTTATAGCCTGCCATCTAGGATCAACCCCTAATTTTGAATGTTGATTCCATGAATCATCCCAGAAGTTCGCACTCCTGCCATCTCTGATTTCCCAAAAACTGTGATCCTGAACCAACTTCTTATTACTTTGGGCCTTCATCCATATATGTGACCCGGGCTTCTCCTCGTTGAACCTGACCAAGTCACCAATTGACTTGTCCCTAGCATATTTCACATGCCATAATTTTGCCCACAGTTCTGAGGTTTGGTTACACCATCTCCACCAAATCTTCGCCCCTTGAATTCCACTCACCACCTCTAGGTCCCTCATGCCCAAACCCCCCTTATCCTTAGACTAACAAACTTTATCCCACCCTACAAGGGCAAATTTGGCTTTCTCTTCCCTACCCCCTGGAGGAAGGCTCTCTGAAGGCCACGAATTTCCTTGAGAATCGCCTCAAGCGCAAACAACACCGAAAAGAGATATATCAACATCGCCTGAAGGACTACTTTGACAAGGATCAGACGACTTGGGAGGTTAAGAGGTCTCAACGTCCAACTCGTAAGATTATTTTGCATCCTATCAATCAAATCCTGCCAAGAAACCTTCCTAATGGTCCCTTCAGCTAGCGATGCTCCCGGGTACTTTAGAGGAAGAGAGCCTTTGGCAAATCCAAGGATCTGCAAAATGTTCCTCTGGGCGACCTTAGAGGTGTTGAAGAAGAAGACCTGGCATTTTTCAAGGTTGACTTCGACCCATGATGCCTTAGCAAACAACATTAGACTTCTCTTGAATACTCGAGCCTCTTAGACTAAAGGGTGCACCATCAACATTGTATCATCCACAAACAGTTCATGAGTTTGTTTGACCATCCCCTCATGGAGCCTTAACCCCCTAATTTCTCTTCTAACCAATTGATCTTATAAAAGTCTGCTAAGCCCCTCGACCATAAGGATGAAGAGGAAGGAAGACAAGGGGTCCCCCTGTCGAATCCCCCTAGTGGTGTTCATTATTCGGGTTGGAGATCCATTCAGCAGAATAGAGTAGAATGGATGAGTAGCCATATTCATGATCCATTCAATCCATTCTCTCCCAAAACCATAGGCTCCTAACATATTTCTCATGTATTGCCAACTTAGCTTATCATAAGCTTTAGCTATGTCCAGTTTAACTAACATGCCCGGTTTTTTGGTAGCCTTGAGAGAATGAATGGTTTCGTGAACCAGAATAATTCCATCCAAAATCTGTCTTCCTTCAACAAACCCCGACTCTTCCGAGATAATCAAGTTTGGGAGGATTGGCTTTAGTCTATTGGCTATAACTTTTGAGATTATTTTATAGATAACATTGCACAGGGCAATGGGTCTAACTTGCTTGGGGCATCAGCTCCTTCCACTTTAGGAACGAGGGTCAAGAAAGTTGCATTAAACGCCTTCAGGATTCCCTGAGTTTTCCTTGATTCTTCCACTATTTCCCAAACTTCTTGTTTAATCAAATCCCAAAAGTGGTGGAAGAAGTTAGTCGTAAATCCATCTGGTCCTGGAGCTTTCTCGAGAGCGATTTGTTTCATAGCCTCCTCCACCTCTTGCAGATCGATGGGCTTGACCAACATTTCATTGTGCTCTTGGGTGACAACCCTAGGAATGAGTCTGGTAATATTTTATATATCATGTCGCCTTTCAACTTGATCTCCAGACATGATTCCCTCAAAGTGCTAGATTAGTTCTTCTTCTATCTCCCCGCTCGTTTCAACCTGACCGCCCTCAACCTTCCGTAATTTGTGGATTTTTTACCTTTGGCAGTTTTGAATAACAGTGTTATGGAAAAATTTGGTGTTTCATTCACCTTCTTAAAGCCATTGGTTCCTTGACTTTTGTTTCCAAAAAATCTCCTCGTCTTTCTCGGGCTTTGAGTTGAGTGAGAAGAGCTTTCTCATGTTCTCTAAGTTCTTCTCCCCACCCTTCCTCCATACCCTTTTTTCTATGACCTCAAGGCCTTCCATTAGTCTTTTCTTGTCCTGGAATATATCCCCGAAGTCTTCTTTGTTCCACGTGTGGATCCTAGCTTTCAGAGCCTTCAGCTTCTGCTGGAATTGGTACATCCATGTTCCCATGGGGGTGACCATCTCCTGCCACGAGTTACATACCAACTCGTCAAAGTCTTTATGTTTAAGCCAGAATTGCTCAAATCTAAACAGTTTCCAGATTGGGTGGTCAGACCAATCCCATTGCAGGCCTATAGGCCAATGGTCCGATCCAGCTATAGAGAGGACATTGGCTGATATTTCTCCTATTCCCCTAACTATGTCCTCTGTGACTAAGAATCTGTCAACTCTAGATGCCACATGGTGTATTCCTCCTCATCGATTGCTCCACGTATACCATTCGTTTCTGGTTTCCATATCTACCAACTGACTTTGCTCCACAAAATCCCTAAAGGATTCCTAGAATTTATCCAAATTCCTCCCCCCGCCTTCTTTTCCCCCAATGAGGTTATCATATTGAAGTCTCCCCCTAATATCCATGTACTTTCTCATATTTGATATTTTATCCAACTCTCTATAAACGCTAGTTTTTCAGGGTAAGCACTAGGGCCATACACGTTCCCAAGGGTTCCCCTTACCCCCGTTTTAAGAATGGTGAAACTTGCTAATAGCGCGAAGCATTTCTCCCTCCAGTCTGATAAACATATTGATTCGTGACGCCATAGGATTGCCAAATCTCATGCCATCCCCATGGCATCTACCACCATAACCTTACAGCCTTTCTAAATTTTTTGTCCTACCTTGTCGAGTGTCTCCAATTTACACTTTGTTTCCTGTAAAAAAGGATATCTGGCTTTTCCTTTTTTAACTTCCTTGCCATTGTCTTGATTTTCCTGGGATGATTGCATTCCCTTATGTTCCATGACATGACCTTCATTAGATTACCCTATTGACTTCAGAAAAGGCTGCTACTATCGTTGGGTATTGGCTTAATTCTATGAGTTTGACTCCGACCTCCGCTATTCTCTGTTTGTTTGTCTTCCTCCCTCGTTTCATATCCACCTCTGGTTGCTTCCTTTTGTTCCCTTTCTGAGGATTTGCACTATTGCGAGCTGCTGTCGGGCTTTCGTCTTGATGATTGCCTCCTGAAGGAGTTCCAATTGCCTTCTGGAGACATATCCCTTCCCCTTCTTCTCATATTCCTTCTCAATTTCATCCAGATCTAACTCCCCTACTTCCATATCCTCTGCTCTGTCCTCCTCCATGGCCTTTATATGTTCCTTCGCCTCCTGCTCCTTACCTACTTCAACTCTTTCTCCTATCTTTGGCAAGTCTAGGGCTTCTACCTTGTTCTCCTTTTCCTCGTCCTCCCCACTCTCCTCCAAGATCTTAAAAGGATTATTGTTACTTAACCCTCCCCCTTGGTGGCCCTTGTTTTGTTGTTGTTGCGAGCTCGATCTAGTCTTCTTCCTACTCCGGACATGGACAAAACCTTATTTGTCCTCCGCCTTCCCCTAAGGATGGGTGATCTGAGGAGGTTGTTGGCTCGTCTTGGGGCAATTCTGACTGAAATGACCATAGTCATGACATTGCTTGCATCTGAAAGGGATGTGCTCGTAATCTATTGGTTGCACCCATTCCTCATCTTCCCAGTTTAAGCTAATAGCTTATGGGAGTTCCTTAGATAGATCCATACATACGCAGATCTGAGCGAAAGCAGTGTACCTCTGTTGTTTCGTCTATTCTGCTATCTTTACGAATTCCCCAATCGTATTCCCTATATCTTGCAATATCTCTAACTCCCAATATTCACAAGGGAGAGAGAACAGCCTGATCCAAACTAGGGCCACCCTCATATCTTCTTTCTCCGGGTTAAACCTCTCTTTCCATAGTCTACGGTACAACCCTGCCGAGAAAAAGATATATGGGTCGCCTTCAAGGATCCTGTCCCAATCCTCTTGGTTGAAAAAGATTATAGTGAAGAATCCCTTAGACCCCAAGTGAAGATCATAATGCCCTTTGGGATTCCAGTTACTCTTGATCCAATGAACCAAATCTCTCTCTTTCGGCCATATCTCGACAAATTTTCCAATCAAAGCTTTCCCCTTCCATAGTTCTACCTTTGCTTTGACCTTATCCGATCTACTCTGAAGGGATGGGATCGCTTCGGCCCGTGGAAGATAGCCCCCTTGCCTCGTCTTCAAATTTCTAGAGCCCTTCTCTACGTCACCATCCACCCCGATCTCGCTTTCCCCCTCGCCTAGGCCCTTTGTCCAATGTCCGACCGCCATAATTTTCTCAAGACTGAACAGGGGGGGATATGGCCCCCTACTGGCATTTCCCCGCCAAGCTCACCTCCCTGCTGCGGCGTAAAGACGTCGTCCCCACAACTTGGTGTTGATTTGCCTTCACTCTCCTTTTTCTCTACAGACCCGCGTTACCTCACTGCCCCAAACCCTAGCACATTGCCCTAGGCCCAGGCTTACAACAATGCTAAACTGGATTGGTAGACACTAATAATTAATGGGTTATTTGTGGAAAGTGCATTTGTGATGTATATGTTATATATTATTATCATGTTAAACTAAGATTGCCTAAGTTTGACGTGTTAACTTATAATTTCATTAGACAAATACTTTGGTATTTTGATCATCATTGATGGCTATTAATTACAATGGAGCGCTACACTTGGGAGCTTCATTTTCTTCACAAGTGTGGACTACTTCACTTCCTCAGGGTTCATTCAACCTTGGATTGGGCACCTACGCAAATTTTGGAGCCTAATTATGAGGTCACTGGCATGTTTGACCACCTCAAGAACAGTTTGGACCACACGTGTGGCAGTTTTGGCTTCTCCCATGGTTTTGAAAAATAATTTGATGGTTTTGCTCATTGTTTTATGGAGGCACCCTTGGTCTTTGCACCTATTAGTTGGAGATTTGACCATAATGCTTGGAGCAACCGAGGTATTTGGGCCAAGTTGTTATACATTGATGGATTGTGGACACATTCTAGAAGTGTCCCTTCTCTCCAAGAAGTGGTTATGTGGTTTTTCATCTCATTTAATGGTTTTCACCTGTGGTATTGAAGAGTCCCCTCTCTTCTTGGGCCCATTATGTATTATTTATCTAGGGCCCATTTTGACCACGTAAAGTTGGTGTGCCCTCCTTCATTGAGAAAATAGTTAGGGTTTGGCATTTATTATATTGCTTTTTACCATATCTTGGTGATTCCCTAGATCAAATCTAGTATTTTAGACATTTTATTATTATTTTATTGTGAAAGAGCTCACTCCTCACTTGTCATTTGTTGTTGTGACCTTGGAGAAATAATACTATCTTGCTTCAGCACTTGTTCGTGGTGACTTCTTGTAAGTTCAACTTGGAGAATATGATTGAGGTATAATTTATTTTTATTTATCATTGTCAATTTAATTTAACCAGTCCTTAGAAAAGTAGTGTTGCTCCATTGTTTATCATATGCTTTTCATGTTGCATAGCCCCAAGGGTTAGCTCAATTGGTAAGACATGCGCACACTCTCTCGGTTCGGGAAGAGGTCACGGGTTCGAGCCTTGAGTCCTTTGGGGTTAGGCCTTCTGCGAGGATGGCCAGCGGTTTACCACCTCTACCATCCACTAATATGGGGAAGTATTTCTGGGTTTCCCGTGGATCTTTCCATCTGAAAAAAATGCTTTTCATGTTGCATGTTTGAGGTATTAGTCATCTTAGAAGGGTACCTAAACTATTACAAGCTAGATAGATTAGTTGAAGGTGTATAAAAATATACTCTTCCTTGATAGTTAAAATGAATTGTGTCAATTCTTGGTATAGGAAGTAGACATGCTATTTTGCAGGGGTCCCTTCCATGCACATACAAACAAGGCTCAAGAAGGAGAAACTTATGACTTCATCTGCCTAAGGACATCGAAAGCACTAGTTACCTTCTCAAACTCTTACAATCAACTTCTTGAAGATTTCACTTTCATCTTTAGTAATTAGGATTTAGAGAGTAAAAAGAATTTCCTTCCAAAAAGACATAAAAATAAAAATCCAAAAAAAAATCCAATTTTTTCTAGATTTTGTTTAGATATTAGATAATCTTCTCTTATTTTATGTAGCTTAATTTCTTCTATTTTCTAGTTTAATTTCAAATTTCTAGTTTTTCATAATTTTTTGTAGATTTCAATTCTGGTTTTTTTGTAGATTTTACACATAACAGCCATTAAAAGTTAGAAATGTCACCTTCCAGGATTTCCACAGTCGTCATTGTTAGAAATGCAATGACACAAACAATGGCGACTACAGAAAGTCCGAAAGATAACATTTCTAACCTAAACCACCACAGAAATCTCAGATCTGAAAGCCCTTAAAAGTGCTAAAATTATTCAGATTTCTAAAGGGTTTATTTGCTGAAACACATCTAAAAATATCTAGGCATTTAATTTTGAATCTTGTGATGTTTTAGGTGTTTTTAGATCATCTAAATGAGAATAGATAGTGCTGGAAATTTATTTCTGCAATATTAACAATTTTGGAATTTATTTTAAGATGATCTAATAGCTGGAAAATTCAGATCTAATGATATAAACACTTTCTGAAATTTTATCTAAATTTTCACCTTCTTTTCTTGTTGATTTAGGCTTTAAAACACATTAGGACAGCAAGTTATAATTATAAAAAAAAAATTCTATGCAACTAAATATTTCAGATTTCACTGCTAAATCCGTTCACATGGTCTGTTTAGTAAATTTCCAGAATTCCAAAAAAATTTAATAATAATATCCGTTGTTACCTTTACAAGCAACGAGATGATGGATCATGGTTTCAATGGCATGGTTATTTGAATAGTTAATATCTCATATTTTTGTCTTGAATGTTTATAATTTAATGAATGAAGTTTCTGAACCTATGCAAGTGATTCATTAATTGTATTTTCCAGTACCTCTCTTTTATATTTATATGCTCATGGATTATATTGCAAAACATTTTATCAATTAAATTTGTGAAGTTAAGATTCAATCACAGATCTAATGCCATCTTTGTTGAAGTGATTTTAATCACAACAACTTAGTTGGACTCTTATTAAACTTGGTGACACCCTTTTGCAAAGACTTTACTCTTTCCAAGAGGACCTCATCAGCCAATCACTCATTAACTAACAAGTAAAACCTTGCCACCACTAGATAGTGACATTTATGGATGATTTTAGACGTAAGCCAACATGTTTAAATGTGAATTTTGATGCTATGATTCATTGTTAATTTTAACTTTCATGAGTAGCTTCACTTTAAAGTTTATATCCACGAATGATGTTATTTTATGCATGAGCAAACATTTACTTCTAAGAAGTACCTATTTGGTTGATTCACTTGCAATTTCTCTAGATTGAGCATTCACTTGGGATTTAAACTAAATACAAACACTCCTCTACCATTGAAAGGTTTGAGATCCTAAGACCATTCCTTCAATCTTAATCTAGAAACCTTTAGGGAAGCCTCACTTGGCCTTTCAAGAAGGCCTAAAACGTGTGAAGATCTTTGCTGAGGTGATAGTGGCAATCATATTTTGAAATTGCTATAGAACTAATGGATTAAGACTTTGCCACTTAGGTATGAAACTAAGTTGTAACATAAGGCACATTACCTAGATTCCTAAGTTAGGACAAGGTGATGGAATGAATGTGGTACTTAGGGAAAAGGGGGGTCTTTGCAAGTTAACCATCATAGTAACTGAGCGTAATAGGTCTACCCCTTGGCTTTCAAGAGCTAGGGGTTACAAATTTTTCTTCCACATGTGTGCCTTATGAAAGGGAGTGCTCTTTATCATGAGTTACCTTTTCGTTGCGCCCTTTTGTTTCCTTTATTTTCTTTTCTCTTTTTTTGATTGGTCTCTTTTACTTTAGATTTAGCTTTGATAACTATAGGACTCAAGGAATGGGCTTTTGGCAAAGGGCCATAGCTATTGTACTTTCACATTTTAATTTAAAAACATTAACCTTAGAATACTATACTCTTTTAACTTTGATTCAGGCATCATACATGGAAATAGTTATGAGAACATAAAGAATTACATATGATAGATCACTTACAAGGGGAAAAAATTAATGGAAATGGATGATAAGGTTAGTGAAATGAAAAATGGCTATGGCAAAAAGTTATGAAATGGATGTAGCACCTACTTAGTTCACTAGAAGTACAACCTAACCTTCAGAATGAAAGACTTGTCTAAGGAAAATTTATGATAACACCATGGTACATCTTAGTAACGAATAACAATTTTAAGTGTTATGAGCCACTACAAAACATAAAAATAACATCTCATGATCAAATCAACATAAAAGAAAACATCCCAAGCGTCAACGAGGGTGAGAAATATCACAACACCGGCTCATCTAACACCATACCTATCAATCACACCAAGGCAAAAGAAACATCTAAGCTTGTTGGGACAATCTCTAACCATTTTACTAGATTTCTCTAGCAAGTAGTTTGTGATGAAATCACAAACAAATTTGATCATCAAGTCACCCTTGTGGGTCTAGGATAACACTATGCATTTAAACCCTAAAGAAAAACATGATGATGATTATTATCGCTCTTGTTCGCTAGCTTTTCTACCCCAAGGGAAGACATGGAGAGTGGAGCTAATTCCTTGCATGATTTTATTGCCTTGTTTCTGTGGGATAAGAGGCTAGAGAAAGATCATAGAGAGATGAGCTCGACAAATCTTGAGTTTGGTGTGATGCCTTGCTTGGAAGAAGACTCCATTATTGTATCTGTAATGTTCTACGAATGTGTTAGTGCTTGTTTGATGTAAGAGTTGAAGACCTAGGGCTTGAGGACTTAAACCCTAGGATGGACATGTAGATATGGAGGCTAGCCTTAAAGTTGTTTTTCCATGTGCTTATGTGATGCAACATGGCTTAAGGTTTGCAAACCCTAAGGAAGACTAAAATGCTAGTGTGAAGAGGTTGTGTACAACCTTGTTGTTGAAGCCAAGGAGGAATCACAGACGTTGATGATAGTTTGTTGTGAATCTTTGTTGGTGGTTATGGTTTTCAATGTTCATAGTGGAGAGCTTGAAGATTCTACTAGTTTGTCATAAGTTGTGGGTATGTACATGTACTTAATCTCTTCTATATATATGAAGTTTCTAGCTGTCCAAAATTGTGTAATTGTAGATTTGATTTTTAGCTTGCATTGTCTTCTTGATTGGGTGATTTCCAACACTTGTTCATGCTAATTTGACATAACATAGAGCTGAAATTATAAAATGATTTAACATATATCTGAAAGATAAGAGAGCAGATTTATTGCTGTAAATCTATCGTAAATCTGCATTAAATAAAGAGATTTTAGATCCGATATATGCTTGCAAAAGTGTGCCCTACAAGTTGAAACTCATTTGAGGTAAGTTTGGTATCTTTCTCTTAGGCTGCCTAGTGTGTTGGGTTGAAGTGAAGTGACATATTGTCCACTGTTTGCTTCTGTAAAATAATATTTCAGCCCTAAGGCTGAAGTTCATAGGGATTATAGATCTGGAGAACCTATAGTGTGAGGTGAAATTTCAAATTTGCATTAATTGCCTTAGATCCAAAATTTCAACAATTCCACCTCCTATATTACAATTTGTCTAATGAAACCATGATAAGGTCTTGTGGAACCCTAATCAACTATCTCAACCCTGGCTGCAATATATGTCTCTTCTAACATTGTTGAGATACCATGATAATGAGAAAATTAGTTATCTTGTGGTAACAATCAATAAATCAAAATAATGCTAGGATATTAAGACACTTAAGAGTTTTTGTTGCTTAGCACCTGATTGATCCATGATCTCTATTTAAAGAGCATGGAGGGTCATTTGCTTGATAATCGATTGTGCGAAACTCATTGTAACATTCTTTTTCTTTTGCATAATAATATTGCCTCAAGTAGGCCATGGACAGTTTCCCTCTTCAAGGGTTTTAACCATGTAAAAACATTGCTGTGTTGATCCATGATCTGTTTGTGTGAGTGGCTACTCAAGGCGTTTGATCTTTTGGAAATAGCATGTGTTAGTCAAACAAATAATATAGAAATGAATTCATAAAAACACCATTAAAACCATAGTAGCAACATTCAAATACAATTTAACAAAGAAAAAATAAGTATCGAGAAAACCCCAATACGGCTCCAACACGAAATTATACATCTCATATATACAAAAAACATGCATTTTATTTCAAATTTTAGAAAAATTAAAAATGCAGTCACACAATGGAGGTCAAGCTTCAAGGTTTATAACTTTCAAAGGCATGTGGCATTAACAGAAGCAAGTTTCTGAACTTCTTCACAAAGTAAAGGTTATTTCCCTAAAGATGTGAAGATAAAGGCATTGCCAACATTTTTATTTGTGTGCATGATAAAGAATAAAACAGTAAACTTAAGGATTACCTAGTGATGAAGTTTGAATCTAAAACTTTGAAGGGAGTTTGAATCTAAAACTTTGAAGGGTGCATGGTAAGCAAATCTGCAATCTTGAAACAAAACCCTAAGATAGGAATCAAACTCTAATTAATCACCTAAAAAATAGTAAATAAAGGAATTCTAAATTTACAAACACATCAAATCAGAAAAACGGAAGAAGAAGGCTAATTTACAGCACTCAATCACGCCATTCCCTATTAACTGAAACAAAGAATTACAAAGAAATAAGCTCAAAACTTCTATTGTCTAACCATTCTAGTGGAATGCCCTGCCTTTCTTTTACAGAAGAAGAGAACACTATAGTGTACAGTGAATCTGGAACATACCAATGGTGTGTTTAACTAGAATAGGTAAAACCCTAACCCTCATTCCCTAGAAATGCACCTAACCAGCATGGATGAGATTTCCTAGAATAGAGCACCTACTAAAAGAGAGCACCTGCTAGAAGAGAAGTTGATGCATGGATGCATGCAACTTCCTCCTTGGTATAAAGCTGGAATCACCTCTATGCATCTGGCTTGTCTAAAGATAGCAACTCTGTCATGCCATGCCCCATCTTTAGAAGTTGTTATCTTTAGAGGCACATTACCAAGACAACCAAGTAAAACTAATACTCTCTCTTTGCAAGGAAAGTGTTCTACCCCAAGCCAAATTTCTCCCTTTGGAACTCAAACTTCCCCTTAGCCGGCTTGGTCAAGATATCAGACACCTAGAAATTTGAAGGAACATACTCAAGGACCACAACTCCCTTTCTAAACTTTGTATCTAAGGAAATGGTACAGAGTGTCAATTTGCTTGGAACAATCATGAAACAATGGATTCTCATAGAGCCAAATGCAACTCTATTTGTCACAATAGACAACAGTAGACTCTAACATTTGATCGCTCAACTCTATTACCAAGTTGTGAAGACATATGGGCTCACAACAAGCAGTTGGCACTGCCATGTACTCTATGTCTGTTTAATTGACTGCCATTGTTCCTAGTTCCTACTTCATACTAATCCAATAAATCATGCATGTACCCATGCTAGAACAAAAACCAAAAGTGCTCTTCCTAGCACTAGAATCTCCTGCCCAATTACAATCAACAAAACCATGCAACAAAAACTCACCATCTCCCTCACACCTCATGCAGTGATGCATTGTGCCCTTCAAGTATATGTGTCGTGCACATGCTTGGCAACAATCCAATGAATCTATTGACGTTCAACCATGAATTGGCTTTAAGTATTCATTGCAAAACATATATCAAGTCTATTATTCACAAGATATGGCATGGAACCAATCAACTACATAAACACAAAAGAATCTACCAAATTAGAATCTAAATCATCAAATAGTTTAAGATTTGGCACCTTAGAAGTGGCCTAGGGTTTGCAATCCAACAACAAAAATCTCTTCAAGACATCCACTTCGTATTTCTCTAGCCCAAAGTAGACCTCAAGTGCACCCTAGAAAACCTTGAGACTCAAAAAGCAATGCATAGAGGCCAATGTCCTTCATATCGAATTTATTGGCCAATTTCTCCTTGCACCATGCAATGAGATTCTCATAAATAACTGTACAAATCAAGTCACCTACATATAGAACCAAGACAAGCAGATTAGATTTATCATATAAATAATAAATGTTAGGATCTGCAACAGTCTTGGTGAAGCCCAAATTTAATAAATACTCCTAATTCTTTGGTACCATCCACATGATGCCTACTTCAACCCATAAGGGCCTTCCTCAACCTGCACTCATTAATATCTCACCCATGCACCTCAAAACCCTTCAACTGATCAATCTCACTTCCTCTTCAATGACACCAATCAGAAAAGCAGAGTTACATCCATCTAATATAAAGGCCAACCAAGAATTGATGCAACAAACATGATGGCTTTGATAGAAGTATACCTAGCAACTGGAGCAAAAGTCTCTCCATAGCCAACTCCCTCTCTTTGAGATAATCCCCTCCCCACAAATCTGTCCTCATACTTCTCTATACGCCCATAGACCACATGCTTAATCTTGAACAGCCACCTAGAATCTATCACACTAAAATCTTGGCACGATCTTCTAGACATCATTCTTCATGATGGAGTTATATTCCTCAGTCTGGCATCCCCCTAGACCTGCTTTACATTTGCCTCCTCAAAGCTGGAAGGCCTTGAATCAATGATAGACGACATCAATGTAGAATAAGTAGGAAACTTCTTAATGTAACATAAGTAAGAAACTTCTTAGAGAGCTGACTCACCCAAAAATAAAATTTTGGTCCTCCCACTTGGTCATCTGCCTCCTGCAGAGTCTCCATGACCAAACCAACTTTCTTACAAACGTGGTAACTACGAGTCAAACCCTTTCCAACTGGAGAGGGTACATATAACTCCTTACAATATCACCCTTACAATCAAAAGACTTTGTCTACTGTGCTACAACTGAGTGATATTTATCCTGCCATGATCACCCAGGGCTTGCACATAGCCTCGCCCACAAACATCTCATTAGCACACAAACAATCGTTAACACCTCCTCCACATTACCATGGAATCAGTATTATCCCAAGGAGCACACCCTCTCAGTTTAGAACCTGGTAACCATTGTGGAAATCGATCCAACTTGCAGCTAGACCACAGCCTGACAAACCTCGCAAGCCCCCTGCTGACTCAAACTAATATCCTAAGTTTCACAATTCTATCGGACTTGAAAACTACAATATACTTTACAGTCTTTGATACTAAATGAATTAGCTTTATGGTTCTTTTCATGGGTTTTTCATGTACAATTAACTGTCCTTGCGTCTTGTGATAGTCATTTCCCGCCTTCCTCGGATATATTTTAAAGCCTAACGGACCGAGTTTATTCCAAAGACATTTATAACAATGAAACATTGATTTTAATCCCATCTTCTCGGACATTTTACCCAAACAATTCTACGTTTTTTCAAATTTAGTTTGGGTTTTAAACTGTAATCTTCAACGTGAGTGCGTTGAATTAAAAGACTACCGATTTCGAACATAGCTTATATGCACTTTCAACTACTTATTTATTTCTCTACCATTAGTCGGTTTTCCTTCGTATAGCATATTTCTGGGGGTGTTTAAATTCTAGGTGTTTATAAATACCTGTAGAATGATGCTAGGGCTGCAGCGCCAGGCAATTCGTCCTGAGAATTTTGCATCTGGTCGGCCGTTTCTTAGAATACAGAGGCACAAATGCAGAAAAATTTGAGTTTCGGAGCTTTTCTTTCTGGCCCTTCAAGAAGCCTGATACATTCTTCCCTGGACAGTATACCTCCGTATTTACACAACAGGCATCTTTTTTTGGCTCTGTTTACGTTCCCCCGTTTGATTTTTATAAGGCAGTTTTAGAAAGCTCGGCGGGGGACTTCGGGTGAAAGTTTTATTAACTATAAAAATTGGTTATAACTTTGACTTTTAAGGTGATATAATGGAACTTTTACATGGAAAGAGATCAGGTTTAAATTTANGAACTTCGGGTGAAAGTTTTATTAACTATAAAAATTGGTTATAACTTTGACTTTTAAGGTGATATAATGGAACTTTTACATGGAAAGAGATCAGGTTTAAATTTATTTACCTCATCTTAAAGTAAGTATATTTTAATCATCTTTTTGTAATTGACATACGATGAATTTAGAATGTGATTATTGATAGTTGTAAACATATGTACAATGAATATAGAATGTGATTATTGATAGTTGTAAACATATGTAAATGTATTAGATATAGGATATATAGTGTTAGATTATTTTTATAGGGGAGTTGTTAGGGGTGGCAAGTTTTTGTTTTTAAAACTTTACTATCTATGTTATGCACTAGTTTATGAAGAGCAGTAGTTGTAATTGATCTAGTTAATTTAACATGAGTTTCATTATTTTTGTTTTTTATTAGCTAGTGCATAGATATTGCTCTATTTTTCAAACACAAAAAAGCATGATTTTTGTTATTCATATGAATCAAAGAGTACATAAATCATCCATGTCTTATGGCATCTTCAAAATAGAGATGGTTCATCAAAAAAAACAATTTGACCATCCCACTAATATTAAACCTTACAAAGACCCCCAAAATATTGTCAACATATCTGACAAAAATATTAGTAAGAGGTATCCTTCAAGAAAACTAAATAGTCAACAGAGACATTAGTCCAAAGCAAAATCATGAAAGTTGTCAAACATCAAGTAGACCTCCATCCATCTACTTTAGAAAGCAAACAGAGTCTTTGTGTGAAAGACAACCTTCGATATACTCTTCAAATAATAGGACACCTTCACATCCCCCAAGAGCATATTTGGAGATACCATCCGTAACAAATTTGTTTTCTACTCGTGTGAACCAAAGAGACACTAGTGTGAACATGGAGACAACATAAACCATAAGTTCTTAGTAAGGTTTGCACCTTTAGGTTGATTTAATGGGCATGGTTGTACATTTTGCTATTTGGAAGTATGTGTACTAGGTTCTTGGAGAACTTGCAAGTCCTCTTTAACAAATGATTCTAGAATCACTTAGAAGATATATGAATTAAAATCTCAAAGATCTACTATAATAGAAGTTAAAGGAATATCTTAGCACCTAAATTAGCATCTTTTTTTGTGCAATTTTTTATCCCAGTTGAGTTGGAAAATCCGATGCTAAACTTGGCGAGAAACGACATTTCAATCAGACATCTTCAGTTGCATTGATTTTAGCATAGGTTTAGCACAATGTTTTGTTCCAGGGTTAGCACCTATTTTAGAGCCATAAATAGTGCCTAAAAAGGGTCATTTGCTCTTATTTGATTGTCTTCTTTAGCACCCAGTTTGTCATCCATTTTTGCTTCCACATTAGTTCCATGTTTGGCTTCCACTTTAGTGCCAAGTTGGGTGTCCATGTTAGCACCCATGTTTGCTTCTAGATTACCACCATGTTTGGCTTCCACTTTAGCACCCAGTTTGGCATCCATGTTTGCTTCCACACTAGCACCATGGTTCACTTCCACTTTAACTTTAAGTTTGGCATCCATGTTAATGCCCAGTTTTACAACCATGTTTAATTCCGTATTAGCACCATGTTTGGCTTCCACTTTAGCACCATATTTGGTATCCATGTTAGTACCCAATTTTGCATCCATGGTTGCTTCCACATTAGCATCGGGTTTGAATTCCACTTTAGTGCTATGTTTGGCATCCACTTTAGCACCATTATGGCATCCATGTTTACTTCAACAATAGCACCACATTTGGCATCCCATTCAGCACCTATTGTTGCTTCTCATTTAGCATCTATGTTTTCTTTATGTTTTACTTATACACTAAACCACATCTATCTTCCAATTTAGTGCCTAGTTTTGCTCCTTGTTAGCTTCTAGTTTTGCTTTTGTCTTTGGCTTCTAGTTTTGCTTCTGCAATAGCGCCACATTTTCCTTCCCATCTAGTGCCAAGTTTTGCTTCCAATGTTTCATATGCATTTATGTTGGATTTGGCTTCCAATTTAGCTCCCAAGTGTGCTTCAATTTTTGCATCCTCGTTAGCACCACATTAGTCTTCCTATTGAGCACCTACATTTGCATCCAGTTTTTGCTTCCACATTAGTGCCACATTTTGCTTCCTGCTTATACTATCAAGTTTGTTTTCCTAGTTATGACCCCCTTTATAATATTTATTTCATTGGTTTCAACCAAGTAATGATATATATGATAGTTCTCAAATGAAATAATGAAATATTCAAAAGTAGATATTTCAATTCAAATTTATAGCATAATATCTATGAAACAAATTAAGGGAAATTGACAACATTCATCCAAAGTAGTGATATCATCATACTTATTAATTCTCCATAAAAAATAATCAACCACTTCCAACATATATATAAATTAAGAAGATAATAATGATAACATCATCATCTTTCATTAAAAGAAATGGAAGTCGAATATATCATTATATCAATAACCTGTCATGGATATCATTACAGTAGAGTAAAAAGAACAAGTCAAATATGTGTATGTGTGTGTGTGTGTGATGAAAATACCAATATCATAAGAAATAAGTGTTATGATATCCATATATACAAACTCAAAATGATATAGGGTGCTCAAGTTTATATGTCAACAAAAATCTATGATACAAGTTATTGTGATCCAAATTGTATTATGAATTTTGATCATCATAAAAGTTAGAATACATTTTCAATACCATGGAGATAGTTAATCGACATGCTGATGAGTACCATCGTTGCCTACCACCAACATCATCATCATCGTCACCTCAACCAATCTCAGTACCATTTGTATCAACATCTTCATATAATCAATCGTCATCACCATAAACTCCTCTCTATGGTCCACTCTCTGCATAGTTTAGATCACCATCTATGTGATCATCTCCTAGAGTGGTCTAAAAAGAGAAAGAATCAATATTAAATGCTAGTATCAATTTCATACAGAAATGCATTTATGTGTTATATTGTTAATATTACATCATACAAAAATGCAACAAAGTATAATAAAATGGAAATTAATATGTGTGTACGACCAATACAACCACAAAAGAAAGTACAAAACCATAGAAGTAAATGATAATTGCATTATAATAGGTGTACAAACTAAATAGTATAAAATAACAGCAATATAAGTGCTCTTCTCCTTACTTTTGTGATTTTAAGATGAATAGTAGAGTTATAGGTTTGTCATGGCTCTAAAAGATGGCCTACCATTTCGATGAGTGGTGAAACTCAGACAACATGTATGTGCATAGAGGCTAGTGGGTAGGTTACTCTTAGCTAGGGTATGGCAAGATTAGGCTAAATAAGGGGAGTCCATATAGAGTCGAGGGGTAGATTAGGTTAAATGTTTGGTTTAGGCTATGTTAGAATAAGTCGTGGTAGATGTTTGGTAGGGTATGCTAGGTTATTGTAGGTCAATGTACGGTAGTCTTAAGGAGGGTAGGGTAGTCTTGTAGAGGTTAAGGCTTGGCTATGGTTTGTTAGACTTTGTTGGGTTAGGATTTGCTAGGCTATAGTTTAGTTAGGGATAGGATAGGTTAGGGTATGCAACATTTGGTTTGGTTTAATATAAAAACATTAATCTAAAGTATTTTGATAGATCTACAATCCTTTATTTCGCCAAACATTGTATAAGGAACTCAAACTACAATAGTACTCTTATTCAATGTAATGGACCTCACCCTTGTTTTCCCCAATAATATAGTACTGAGTCGTTTAACATTCCTCATCATATTGTGAGCACCCTAATGTATTTCATAGTCAAAATTCCAATTTTTATCACCTTAATCACTATCGAAACTAGTGCCTCTAAATTGCACAATATTTATTTCAAAGTAAGAACCAGATGATCCTTTCGTTTAACATCATGTGATATACTACTATAAAGCAAATTAACTTGGTTATTGCTAACGTATTCAAGCTGAATTTGGAATATTCATTGCATATATTGTCTTACAAAAGGCTTGTTTCAATGTGTATTGCATGTTTGCGCTCTTAAACTTGGATCATACTATGTAACTCTATGTTTTAATGGCAATGCCTGGTGTAATCCTATTAACAACTCATGTGTTTTAATGGCAATGGTTGATGTAATCTGATTAACAATAATTCTAGCGTTTTAGAAGTGTACGTGTTGCAAAAGGTGGACATTTGGGTCACGTCAGCTTTCCCCAAAACACTTGCAGGAGGTTACAATGTTCAATTATGGAGCTTATATTGATTTTTATGCCCATGATAGAAATTCACTAACTATCCCTAAATGGCTACAAGAACGGATTTGAAATCCACACTAAAATTATAATGGGGACTCAAATTGACAAGTTGTCGATTGTGTTGGACTCGTGACATCATATTACACTTAAGGACATTCCTCTTCCAATAGTCCAAGGGTTGCGTGTTGTTTTGTTTAATGATTTTTGGAACTAGGGTTTTGCTTAATAACATGCAATGCAAAATTTGTATCACATGGTAAATTTTTTTTAAATGTGCTAACGGGGTATATGGGAATCATGGTCATGTCAAAATTGCTTAAACAAACTTGCAGTAGGTTACACCACTCAATTATGATGCTCATACTGGAATTCATGCCCTTAATAGAAATTCACCAAATGTCCATGAATAACCTTAGGAAGTGTTGCCAATTAAAATGGTAGTCCAAGCCACCGGTAAGCATGTGAGGATGAAGTGACCACTGTCTCCTTAGTCGACTTCTCCCAACTGCTTTGGAAGCCTACGCCTCCTAGGGAAGAGCCCTATTACGACTTTGAAAAGACACTAACACAAAAAGATATCTTATTTCAAAGATTGTTAGTGATCAGTTCCTAATGGAGTCAAATAAATAGTAAGAAGAATGTACTTTATGTGCAATGTGAAAATATCATCTAGTAGTGCATTTGTCAAAGGTAAGACAATAATATGACAAGCAAATACAAGTATTGCACCACAACTCACTAATCCAAACAAGCATATGCAGTAACACCTATTGGTTATTCATGGATGTAATTATGGTAGCTCTCTTTATCCAAATGTCAAACGCATTTGTTGGGCCAGGAAAGAGCACAAGGAAGAAGCACAAGCGCAAGCGCAAGACACGAAAAACAGGCGCGCGACAAGAAGGAAGAGGTAAAGGAAGCACATAAGAAAGAAAGTTGTGACGACGATCAGTACGACGAAGGAAAAGAGAATCTGCGGGTAGGTAAAAGAGTAAAGGCTGGGAAGCGACATGTCAAGAAGACTGTAGGTGCTAGAGTCGGTGGAAGACTGAAGGACGATTTTTGCGGCTAGTTATGACCTGTACAAACAGAATGAAAGATGTTTCTGCGGCTAGTTATGGTCTGTGATAAATGTAATGAAGGACGATTTTGCGGCTAGGTATGGCCTATGATAAATGTAATGAAAGAAGTTTTGTGGCTATTTATGACTGTAATAAATAAGTTGTACCCAGTCGACCTTGCACGGTCTTGTAGAGTCTATAAATAGGAGGAACTTGTTTTGTATAAGGGTTCGCTTCGTTCAGTTGCTGAAGATAGGAAATAATTGAGGAAATCAAAGAGAAGTCTGATAATAGTAGAAGGTTGTTGAGCCGTGGATTTGCAGCTGTGTGCACAAACCATTCTGCAAGAGTCGGTATGCAGCTGAGTGCGCAGATAATAGAGTAGAAGAGTCAATCCAGGCTATGTGCGGATCAGTAGGAGTAGAAGAAAGCATAATAAAACAGAGAGCATGAGAGCAAGAAAGAGTCTGAGCTGAAAAGACATATCTCAAAACAGTCTGCAGTTAAGTCACTGACTGCAAGGTGCCATATATTTCGCATGCCAGATGAAGAGCACCTTGGTGGTTTTTCTCGGTTGGGTTTCCATGTTACATCTTGTGTCGAATGAATGTGCATATTGAATGATTGTGATTAGTTATTGGTTATGTTGCATTATTTATACTTATTGTTTAAATGAATGTTGCAATATTGATAAAAGCAGTTGAATGAATGAATGATTAAAGCATCGTCGAAGCATTGTATAATATTTCATGTTCATTTACTGTTAAGTTGTAATATAGTCGCGCCACTTTCTTCTATTGTTAAGGGAGAGTCTGTGTCGCACATTGGCTGTGTCGCACTGTTGCGCCACTGTCGAGTTAGTAAAAAGACTCCAACCTTCCGACTCTGTCGAGCTCCTTGGTTGTGCACCAGGGGACTATAATCCCTCCCCGACTACAGAAACATGGTTCTGGCAGTTACACATTAAGATATCTCAGGTGAGACAGCGCCTGCCTCGTAGGTGTTGTCGACTGAGCTTGCTCTGTCAGGCCAATGTCTTTGGGTGTTTTGTTGGTCTTATGGGTTTGTTGAACCTAGGTAGCGAGAGTGGGGAAAAGTCATCCAACAAATGGTTCTGTTGTTGGGACCCTTAATCATTTGAGTCGAGGGAGATGTTGTGGCGTCCGACAAAGGAGGAAAACGAGGATTGGCTGGAGTCTAAGACATTAGCATTTGCGCTAGAAGAGAACACAAGATCGCGACTAAGCACAGAAAAATAGTTGGACCGATGCCTATACATAGATATTCATGAAATACTCTTTACAGAGTTTCCTATTGTGCTTCATAAGTGGTTGTCAAGGTTGGTGACTCGACAGACAAACTTTCAAAGAAGGGAGGCACTCGAGTGGAGTGCTCAGCTGGTCCGCGAGTTAACCAGTGTAAGTGACCCCATCTCTAGAGCTATTGATTTTTGGGTCGACATTATTTTGCAAGGGTATATTACTGAGTTTGCAGTTGAGACGATAACCTCATATAGTGAGGCTAAAATAATTTTTTTCCAAGGACCCTACGGGAGGTACTTGCTATCTATAAATGCATGAATAAAAATGCTCGTCTATGAGAAGGGCATTTTGCAGTTGAGTCGCATATCCAGAGGAATGGATATGTCGCATACAACCTGTAAAGAAAATGGGAAATAGTGAGCTGAGATGTTCCCAGGGAGTATAGAACTTAAACTAGAAGCTGGATTTTTAAGAAGTGGAAGGTGGTTTCGGTCATGAAAGAGAAGTAAGACATTAGGAGAAAGATGGACTCCTAATTTGTTTGAAGAAAGTGAGTACAAAGTTGAGTCACGACTAGACAAAGGGTCTTGCGACGAAGAGGAAGATTGTAGCCCAATTTTTGAAGGAGCAGAAGAATCCAAAGAATCTATGGAGACGCCAAAATCAAAACGTTGCTACACCACACCAGGACCATTGCCAGAGGTAAGTTCTAGAGCCTCATCTCCTAAAAGAACTGTTAATACTGATAGTGCTAGTGCTGCGACTAGTGTGCAAGGAAGTCCGCCTTCATTAAATTGTTCCTTGAACATCCTCAATGCCAACTCAATGGCTGGGGCAGATATTAGATTACCTACATTCAATGGGATTGGAGTAGAAGATCTAGAGCAGCATTGGTTCCTCTGTGAAGTTGTTTGGATGGTTCTCCAAGTTCACAATGTAGACATAAGGAAATCGCAAATGATTACAACTCTGCGGGGTCGTGTGTTGGACTAGTTTATGAAGTTTTGTGTAGTACCAATAGGAAACCCACAGAAGAACCTGGATGAGATCTGACTTGTGATGATTTGTGAGTTCAGAAAACCTAAATCTAAGTCGCAGTGTATCACTGTGATCAAGGAGATAAAGTAGTTACCGTTGAAATCCGTATGGGATTTTGATTAGCAATTTAAGACTTTGATGGCCAAAGTTAGTTTCCGAATATCGGATGTACAACATAAAGAGTGGTTTATTGATATGTTATTACCACACATCTGAGAGCCATTGATGCAAGAAAATATTGTGTTGTAGATGGAAGTGCTAGAAATAGCGATGAAACTAGAATCCTCGCTGATCAGAGATGGTGGTACAGGAATGATGCATATTCAGTCGGAGTTGGCTAATCTAATAGTACAACTTCAGGATATCAAGAAGGGCAAAGAATCCCAAGAGGACTTGTGGTGCACAAGATGTCAAACAGATGGACACACCAAGGATAATTGTCTGTCGTACATGAACTATATCTCATCGAGTGCGCCTAAATCCATTGAGTACTAAAGGACTACCCCGGTGCTGAATATGCCAGACTAAAGGGCATCGTGATGAGGATTGTCTATACTTGCAGAAGATTGTAAGTACCCTGACCAACCTTTTCTGTAAATTTTGTAAGTCAGTAGGACATGATGAGAAGGATTGCAGAGCATACCAGCTCTTGAAGGAGAAGACAGTCGACACCTACCTAATGAAGAACGACAGACAGGTTCAAGCTGAACAAGCACAAGCACACTACCAACCTGCACATTTCCCACAAAACTAGTACCAGAATCAGTATCATCCTCAATACCCACTGAATCAATATCCACCGCAGCAACCACAGCCTCATGGAAGGGGGGTGGAAATTTCAGAGGTAGAGGAGGAGGAGGATTTGGCAGAGGAAGAGTTCAAGTTGTATGCTATAATTGTGGGCAGTCGAGACATTATGCTAAATATTGCGAGGAGCCTGCAAAGACGTGCTCATATTGCAAAGCGCAGGACCATAACATGGAACAATGTCCCTAGTTGATTGCAAAGTGGCAAGCTCAGGCCACCAGAGTTCCTAACCCCGCGTAGAATCTAAATCCTAACCTAAATGTTCAGATGATTGTTGCTGAGCCGAGAGAACCAAGTGTTGTTGTCGTGACACGAGGAGGTGTTGCGACTGGAGATGATCAGAATATACCGCAGGATCTGCCCTAGGTGCGACCCGTGGTGCAGAAGAAAGTACTTGTCGACGTTTAAAAACATAATCAAGTATTCTTGGATGTGCGACTGGAGTTTGTAGATCCAGAGCAACCGTCGACCTCAGCCGAAGTCAAGGAGATGCTTGAACGTTTCCGGTAGATATTTTGGAAGTGGGCTCCAAACAAGTTTAGTAAGCTCAAGTAATTTCTGTCAAGTTGCGTAGCATTGATCCATGATAAAGACGATGTCGTATAACTCCAAGCGCTTATAGAAGAAACCTCATCGCAACCCAAAAATAGAGTTAACCATGTTTAAAAGAAATTAAAAACTAGGCACAAGTTGAGAATGACTACGCAGATAGGAGACTATGACATGGATTACATTATCCTGGATCTGGGGTTGGACGTGAATATTTTGACGCAACAAACTTGGGATAGCATGGGCAAGCCGCGCTTGGACTGGTCCCTTCTCTAGTTGAGGCTTGCAAACTAGGCGAAGGTCCTACCAATTGGAAGGTTGAGTCAAGTTCCTGTCGATATTGAGGGGCTACGCACATTTGCAGATTTTGAAGTTATCAACATTGTCGATGACACAAACCCATATCATTCGCTTATGGGGATATGTAATGTCCTCTTCTGCTTAGGCACTGAGGACCAACCCGCTAACCTATGTGATTCCTATAGGTTCGAGTAGGTACTGACAGTCAAGGAATCAGCCAAAGACTGATGCCATATATAGAAGATCTAGGGCATCAATATTATATCACCATTGGGTCGAAGAGGGCCACTAGAGCCAAAGGCCACCTGCATGCATGACATCCGGGCATTATTTAATGATGCATGCACCCGATTAAGTCTCCATGCACATGTATGCAAGTCAACTACAAATTAGAAGATAAAGTGACCTAATTAGGTCAAAAGTTAGGGTTTTGTAGTTGAGAGTTATAAAAGAAAGATAAAGTGAATGGAGAATTCACTTATGTGATAATTGATTTGTGGAGTTGAATTGGAGAGCTCGGCGAGCTAAGTTGGGGTTGAGCGCATGCTCAGCTAATTGGTGTATTTCAGCAGCGAAATCTATCTGCCCTAGTTCATCATCAGGTTGGATCATCCAGGTTTAGCACTAGCTTATCATTAGGTTACATTCAACAATTATTTTAGGAGGTTGATTATTCATCCAACCAGAGGGTTTCATTGTCACACCGTGATTAGAGACAAAGCAATTCATTTTCCTACCTACAGGGTTCAGAACTTCCGCATGCTACTTCCATCATCATCAGAGGGGTATTATAACCCTAATGCACATCATCTGGGTTTCCAGCAGTAGCTTATTTATTATTCTGGAGCTTATATAGTTTGAGAGGAGGGCGCATTCAACTATGGAGGACGATTTGGTGTATCTCCTTATTCCTCCGGCAAAATCCTTGCATGCTGGGACCAGTCACTTCACCATCAGCTGATCTATATACTGGTATGTACATGCATTGATTTCTCCTATTTTATAGCATCTCAGTATTTTTCTAGGGCACATATTTTCATGCAACTGCATGCATGCAAAGTTCGGGGTTTGCTTTCCTATTTGATTAAGGAGTAACTCTATTAGTCATCTACATTATACACATAAACAAGAAAATATCAGTTTGGGATATTACAGTGGTATCAGAGCTATTTTCCTTGCCAGCTATGGGCATGCAAAAATTATAAATGAATCCAGGAGACCCATACAACATTACTCACAGGAGACAGAGGTATAGAGATAGAGAAGAGGAGTTAGAGGACATAGATTTAGGGAACAGAGAGTATCATTTTGAAAAAGGCAAAGAAACAATGGCCGATGATGATAAAATAGCCTTCAATAGTCTCGTATCAACCATAAAAGAACTCACCACTGGGCAAAAAGAAATGATGAGCGCCTTCAAGCAAATGACTGAGAAGAATGGGCCCACCCCACATAGTCCCTTATTTCCCAACAATGATAGTGTATCCACCAGCAGTAGTAGGGAGCACTTACATACCAACATGCAGAGCCATCCCCATATATACAAGCCTTTCCAACCTACCATGCCTCAATTTTTAGATAGTCCAGCTGCAGTGCCTCTAGCACAAGCAGAACCAGAAGAACCCATGAGTGCCTATATGACATAATATAGGGCTTTAGGAGAGGACTTCCACTCAACCATGACCTTCATTGACTTCTACCACTTTAAAAGTAAGAACAAACCCAAAGCTTACAATAGGCCATTCACCTAGAACTATGAGTTACAACGCACCGTAGGGAAACTGACTATCCCTACCTTTGAGGGCACCCGGGGTGGCCCAACTAGGAATTGGGTGCAGAAGTTGGATACATACTTCCATCTCAACCCTATGATTGAGACAAATGACATTAAATTGGCTACTTTGCATTTGGATGGAGAAGCATATGAGTGGTGGTACCACGGGTTAGTGACATTGGGTCACAACACCATCACCTCATACACATATTTTACATAGAGGCTCATTGAGCGGTTTGATTGGAAGGATCCAGAGGTACACTTTAGGGAGCTGGCACATCTCAAGCAGACAGGGAGTGCAGATGCCTTTATTTCTGAGTTTCAGAGGATAGCAGTCATGGTCATAGATATATCAGAGAGTAGGTTGATTATGTTGTTCACTGAGGCTCTCACTGAACCCTTACGGGGATGGGTCAAGTCTTATAGGCCCACCACCCTAGCAGATGCCATCAGACGGACTAGAAACTTGCAAGATGCAGTGCCCAAAAATAGGTTTCCTCCTAGGACCAATGTTCCTATTAAAGATAAAGAAAGGAAACCATGGCCCAAGAAAGAATGGATGGACAATGATACCCGACAGGACCTTAGAAGAAAAAAGTTATGTTTCACTTGCTAGGAACCATGGATACCAGGTCACAGATGTTCAGAAAAAGGAAAGGCCTACTACATAGAGGCTTATTCCGACAGCGTAGAGGATGAGGATTACCAGGATTAGGAGCAGGGAGAGACAACAGAGATAGTTGCTGAGGGAAATGCCTTAGGAGGTACCATTGCTACCATGACAGGGGTTCCTAGATTCCACACTCTTCGGATCAGAGGTACCGTACAGGGCCACAGAGTGGGAGTACTGATAGATGGTAGGGCATCCCAAAACTTCATTGATGTTGCATGGGTTAAAAAGAGAGACATTTAGACTGAGAGCTTTGATGGGTTTTCGGTAGCAGCAGCAGGTCACACCATGGAGTGTAGTCAAAGGATTCATAAATTAAAGGTAACGCTTGGGAATTATACAGTGATAGAGACATTTTGTGTGGTAGATGTACCTAACATGAATGTGGTACTAGGAGTTCAGTGGTTGTATTCCATAGGGAAGTATTCCACAAATTACCAGACCATGGAGATGGAGTTTATAGGAGTAGAAGGACAAAAGGTGGTATTGAGAGGGATGAATACCTATCCTCCCACAACAGTGACATCACACAGGATGGAGGCAGTACGCTGGCAGGGAGATATTGAGTGGGTTGCAGAGTGTATGGTTGCCTTCAGGAAACCACTAGATGAGGCCACACAACATCCAACAGATATAGAGGCCTTACTACATAAGCATAAGGTAGTATTTGGAGACCTTCCAGCAGGTCAACCTCCAGATAGGGGATTTAAGCACATTATTGAGTTAGAGGAGGGGACCCAAGCAGTTATCACCACTCCTTACAGACATCCCAAGAGGTATAAAGATGACATCGAGAGTGCAATCAAGGAACTACTAAAGTTGGGATACATCAAACCTAGCTCCAATCCCTTTGCATCTTCAGTAGTGCTAGTGAACAAAAAGGATGGAACCTTACGCATGTGCATTAATTATAGGGCACTCAATAAGAAGTCCATAAAGAACAGGTATCCCATCCCTAGGATTGATGAGTTAATGGATGAACTACAGGGGGCAAAGTACTTTTCCAAATTGATCTCCGCTCAGGGTACCATCAGATTCGGGTCAGGGAGCCATCAAATTTGGGCTCACTAATGCACCAGCTACTTTCCAATCATGCATGAACCATATCTCCAGGACATAGTTGTGTGAATATATTCTTGTATTCTTCGACGACATATTGATATACAGTCGGACTTGGGAAGAACATTTGAGACATCTTGATGAAGTACTTGGTATTCTACAGGAGCAGTCACTATATGCCAAAATGTCAAAGTGTGAGTTCGGCATGCAGGAGATGTTGTACTCAGGACATGTGATAGGGGCCAACGGGTTCCAGGTGCACTTAGAGAAGATTCAGGCAATTTTGGATTGGCCTACACCTAAAAATGTGAGAGAAGTGAGGGGCTTTTTGGGACTTTGCACCTACTACAGGAGGTATGTCAGCGGATTCTCACAGATGACCGCACCCCTCACAGATCTTACCAAGAAGGGAGCATTTAGTTGGTTGGAGGCAACATAACAAAGATTCGAGAAAATGAAGGAGGTAATGAGTTCATGCCCAGTATTAGCTTTACCAGACTTTTCTCAATCCTTTGTGTTAGAATGTGATGCTTCAGGAGAGGGAATTAGGGCAGTTTTGATGCAGAACAACCACCCCATTACATTTGAGAGCAGGAATCTCAAAGACTATGAGCGCCACTATTCGATATATGACAAAGAGATGTTAGCTATCCTCCATGCGCTAACCAAGTTTAGGCAGTACTTAGTAGGTGTCGGGTTCAAGGTTAAGATGGATCACAACATCCTGAAATACTTCCTAGAGCAGAAAGAGCTAAACGAGAGACAACAGAAATGGGTAAGTAAAATTCAGGCTTATGACTTCGAGATTAAGTACGTAAAGGGGAAGAGCAATGTAGTGGTCGATGCACTTTCTAGACGACCCGCTACTTTATCCCTTATGAGAATCTCATCAGATTGTAAAGGGTCATTGATGATATCATATACTATAAAAACATAATCTTCTTGGTTCCAGAGTCTCCCCTCAGGAACAAAACCATACAGGCATCGTACGATTCACCATTAGCAGGGCATCAGGGGTTTCTCAAGACCTACAGACATATTAGAGAAAGGTTTTCATGGAAGGGCCTGAAGAAAGATGTGATACAACATGTGAGGGAGTGCAGCTTGTGCCAACAAAACAAAATAGAGCACATCCACCCGATTGGTTTACTACATCCCTTACCTATTCCTGAGCAGAAATGGAAGAGCATTTCTATGGACTTCACTACTAGGTTGCCCAAGGTCCAAGGCAGAGACTGCTTGTACGTAGTAGTGGACAGATTGACTAAGTTTGCTCACTTCTTTACCATATCATCAGATTATTCAGCAGCACAGGTAGCAGAACTATTTTTCAGAGAGGTATTTAGACGCCATGGGTTACCCAAGACCATTGTCAGTGACAGGGACAACAAATTCACAGGAGCCTTTTGGCAAGAGTTTTTCCGGTTAGTGGGGACCGAGTTAGCCATGAGCACAAGTTATCATCCGCGGAGTGACGGGCAGGCAGAGATTGTTAATAAATGGATTGAGGGATACTTGAGAAATTACGTATCAGGTCAGCAAAGGAGATGGATCAAATGGTTACACTTGGGTGAACATTGTTACAACACCACCTACCATATGACCATTGGGATGACCCCTTTCCGAGCCCTGTATGGGTATAATGCTTCCACTTTTGCAGACCGGATATTTGGTGATACTAGGGCCCCCAAGGCCAAGGAGTGGATTCAGGAGGGTCAAGATATCCTCAAGATACTCAGGGAGAACATACAGGCTGCTCAGAATTAACAGAAGATATATGCAGACATGCACAGAGTTGAGTGTAGTTTTGAGGTGGGAGACTTCATTTATTTACACCTTTAGCCTTACCGACATTCATCTCTTTAAAAGAAAGGAGCAGCAAAACTCCAACCTCGTTTCTATGGTCCATACAAGATAATTCGAAAGGTCGAAGAGGTAGCATATGAGCTATAACTACCCCCAGAGAGCAAGATTCACAACGTATTTCATGTCTCCAATCTCAAGAAGGTGGTTGGTCAATAGATTGTTACATCTTCCGATCTGCCTCCCCTTGATGATGAGGGGCAATTGGTTCTGATTCCAGAGCGCATCCTAGAGGTGCGAGAGCAGAAACTGAGGAACAGAATCATTAGAGATTACATGGTTCAGTGGAAAGATCTGCCTATAGAGGAGGCTACTTGGGATGCAGAACAGGTATTATAGAACCCAGATTTACAGTTGCTTGAGGACAAGCAAATTCAAGTGGGGGGGAATGTAATGTCCTCTTCTGCTTAGGCATTGAGGACCAACCCACTAACCTATGTGATTCCTATAGGTTCGAGCAGGTACTGACAGTCAAGGAATCAGTCGAAGACTGATGCCATATATAGAAGATCTAGGGCATCAATATTATATCACCATTGGGTCGAAGAGGGCCACTAGAGCCAAAGGCCACCTGCATGCATGACATCCGAGCATTATTTAATGATGCATGCACTCGATTAAGTCTTCATGTGCATGCATGCAAGTCAACTGCAAATTAGAAGATAAAGTGACCTAATTAGGTCAAAAGTTAGGGTTTTCGCAGTTGAGAGTTATAAAAGAGATAAAGTGAATGGAGAAGTCACTTATGTGATAATTGATTTGTGGAGTCGAATTAGAGAGCTCGGCGAGCTAAGTTGGGGTTGAGCGCATGCTCAGCTAACTGGTGTATTTCTATAGCGAAATATATCTACCCTAGTTCATCATGAGGTTGGATCATCCAGGTTCAACACTAGTTCATCATCAGGTTACATTCAACAGTTATTCCTGGAGGTTGATTATTCATCCAGCCAGAGGGTTTCACCGTCACACCATGTCACCGTGATTAGAGACAAAGCAATTCATTTTCCTACCTACAGGGTTAAGAAATTTTGCATGTTGTTTCCATCATCATTAGAGGGGTATTATAACCCTAGTGCACATCATCCGGGCTTCCAGCAGCAGCTTATTGATGATTCTGGAGCTTATATAGTTTGAGAGGAGGGCGCATTCACCTGTGGAGGATGATTTGGTGTATCTCCTTATTCCTCCGGCAGAATCCTTGCATGCTGGGACCAATTTCTTCACCATCAGCTGATCTATGTACTGGTATGTACATGCATTGATTTCTCCTATTTTATAGCATCTTAGTATTTTTCTAGGGCAGATATTTGCATGCAACTGGATGCATGCAAAGTTCGGGGTTTGCTTTCCTATTTGATTAAGGAGTAAGTCTATTAGTCATCTATAGTATACACATAAACATGAAAGTATCAGTTTGGGATATTACAGGATAGATTGGGCAATAGACAATCAGATGATCATAAATTTTAAGAAAAGAATCCTCTCATTTGAAGATGACAAGATGAGGGTAGTGTCACCCATTGATCCACTAGAGGGACAACGCTATGTTGAACCATTCTACAGTGAAGGACGGGGCGATTATCTGGACCATATCTATAATATCCGTGCCTTAAAAGATGACTACGTCAATCCTACAGCGGATGGGAACCTAAGTTTGAGGAGTACTAGCTCATGCACATTAGATTCAGGAGAAGCATTGGAGAATTGGCAAAAAAGACGGCATGAGGTCTCTATAAGGAGATGTGCCAGGATTACCAAGTCTGTGCGATGGGTGCAAAATCAGTCGAGGGAGTTACCCACCTATGAGAGTTTAACTAATCTTGTGACCTTTCTAAGTGAGTTTGAAGGATTGGTAACAGAACCACAACGCTTGTCCGCGTTAGATTATGTGCTGAAGGTTACACCCACTAGATGGTGGGGTACGCATAAGCAGTCTATATCTGAATGGTCGCAATGCAAAAGATTGATGGAAGTCAGATTCGGTGCAGAAGTCACAGTCTTGATTCAAAAGTACACAGGGTTATCAAATCCTGTCGACCACCTTAATCAGTGTCACACGACATTTGCATAATACCCGCTACAGGAATGGGTCCATCATTTCATATATACATTGGAAATGACACCCGTGAGCTGGTATACATCCATGGAGTTGTGACAAGGAACTCAGGATTGGGACGAGGTGGTTAAACAATTTTCACACACCTTTGCATTTTTCGATGAACACCCAGCAGTTGATGTTGCGCTTCAAATGATCAAGGAGAAGATATTCACTAAAATCCCTGTCGAAGTGGAAAATTCACACCAGTGTAGTGTGACGATCCAGCAATGGATGGCTTGTTACAATCTGGATGGAGACCCAAATGACGATCCTACCAACATTAACATACCAGAATTAGAGGGCACGCACGAGGTCCAAGGAAGTGGTATTTCGAGCGAACAGTTCCTCAAGTCGCTAAAAATCATGAAAGTTAACATTGGTTCGCCAATATAGGAGACTATTTGGATGATGAAACAATCACGAAGATCACAGACTTGGTACATGAATTTCAGGATCTGTTCCCTACCAACTTCTCAGAAATGAAGGGAATAGTAGGAGATATGGGGGAGATGAAAATACCCCTAAAACCATACACAAAACCAGTTAAACAACGACCCCTAAAGAGAAGGTGAAAGATGAGTTGGACCACATGCTGGACGCGTGAATCATTGAACCCTTCGAAGAATCATAATGGATCGATCCTATAGTGATTCAAGATAAGAAGACAACATGCAAAGTCAGAATCTGTGTCGACTTGAGGAAGTTGAACGATGCATGCTTGCATGATCCATTCCCAACACCATTCACAGATGAAGTACTTGAAAGCGTCAAAGGACAGGAGATGTATTCATTCACTAACATATTTTCTGGCTATCATCAAGTCATAACAGCGAAGGAGGATCGACACAAAATGACCTTCGTCACATAATGGGGATGCTATCAGTATACGGTAATGCCCTTCAGACTCAATAATGCTCCTGTTATTTTTTCAAGAATAATAGTTTGTTGTTCTAAATATTTTATACATAAATTTCTTGAAGTCTACTTTGATGATTGTACTATGTTTGGTCTAGGAAGAGACCATATTGAGAGTCTGCAAATGATGATGGAACGTTATCGTCAGTATCATATCGCACTTAACTCAAAGAAATGTATTTTTTGCGCACCCTTTGGTGTATTGTTAGGACATGTCGTGTGTCACGATGGAATTTTGGTCGACCGAAGGAAAGTTGTGATTATCCTTTACTTACCACTGCCTACATCAGTCATGCAACTTATATCAGTGCTAGGACACACATGATATTACAGGAAATTTATCAGGGGATTTGCATAGATAACTGCACCTATGGAGAAAGTTTTGAAAAAAAGATGTAAAGTTCCAGTGGACAGAAGCTCGTCAGGAAAGTTTAGACAAGTTAAAGAGCAAGATGGCCAATGCGCCAATGCTGATATTTCCCAACTGAAGAAGCAGTTTCATGTCCATGTCGACGCGTCGTCTTTCGTGCTCGACATAGTCCCGACACAACCAAGTGAGGGTGCGCTTGACCACCCTATTGCTTTTTCCAGCAGAAAATTGTCGACGACAGAGAAAAACTACATGACAACAAAGAGAAAGGGACTCACCATGGTATATGTGCTGCAGAAGTTCTGACACTACTTGTTGGGTTGACATTTTAAAATGTACACTGATCATTTGACATTAAAATACCTCATCTACAAGACAGTGTTGAGGTGGGAGATATGTCGATGGCTCATCTTGTTTCAAGAATTTGACTTTGAATTCATTGTTAAACCTGGTCGACTAAATGTGGGGCCTGATCACTTTTCAAGTATAGAAAGCTGCAAAGAACCAAGCAGCCTGGAGGATAACTTGACTGAGCAGTTATTTTCTATCACTGTGGTTGATAAAAAAATTGAGGCTATCATTCACCTTTTGAGTATAGGTTATGCGCTTGAAGGGTTCACCACTGTGTAGAAGAAACAGTTGGTCGTCAAAGCCGCTAATTATACGTTGATTGTGGGACAACTATACAAGATGGGCCTTGATGAAATATTACAGCGATGTATTTTCGACCACGAACGACAATGGATAATGAGCGAAGCACATGGCAGTGTCTCAGGAGGACACTACGTTGGAAAGGAAACCCTGCGCAAGATATTACAAGTTGGATTATGGTGGCCAACCATACATATGGATACTAAGAGCTTTTGTTGTGACTACGATGTTTGCTAAAGGACAGGAAAACCATCGCGACGCAACGAGATGCCGCTAGCGTCATAGATAACCCTTCAAGCATTTGATAAACATGTCATTTATTTTGTTGGTCCTATCAATCCGCCAAGAAAATGGACTGGCGCGCCCTATATTATCACAACGACATACTACTTAACCAGATGGGATGAATCTGCACCTGTTAAAGATTTGGCTGCCCGAAAATTCTTCTAAGTGATCAAGGTACACAATTTGTTAACAAAATGATTGATGAGCTTACTACATAATTCGAGGTTCAACATACGAAAACAACACCCTATCATCCTCAGGCGAATGGAATGGTTGAAGCATTCAACAAGATTCTGGAGAATGCATTAACTAAAGTATGTAATGCACCCAAATATGATTGGGATCAAAAAGTTTTAGCTGTGATATGGGCGTACCGCACAACTTGAAAACGATTGACAGGACACTCTATTTAGACTGGTGTATGGACAAGAAGTTGTTGTGCCAATGGAATATATTATGTTGAGATTAAGGATTGATGCACTAACTAAAATGACAGATGTGGATGCTGTCGAGCAAAGACTGTCACAACTTGTTCAACTATAGGAAGAATGCTTTGCAGGATTTCATCAAAACATAGAGAAGCAAAGGAAGAAAGCATGGCATGATCACCATATCAGAACTAAGCATTTCAAAGTCGGAGGACTTGTTTTGCTATATGACAACAATTTTTTGAAGTATCCAGGGAAATTGAAGACGCATTGGCTAGGGCCATATGTGGTCGCACACATCATTGATGCAAGCGCAGTGAAATTGCACAAGTAGGATGGGACACCGTTCGCAGGAATGATAAGCTACAGTCGGTTGAAGCCTTACCACAATGGTTGCGGCACATAATAGAGATAGAAAAAAAAGGAAATTGTTCTGTCGCACGTTTGCGACATAAGTATGCACATCTCGCAATAAAGGAGAAGTGGACAGTTTGATGCCATTAAAGCACAGATACCCGAAATATTTAGGCGGTTATGACAGCAAAGCATCATTAATGCGATAAGTCCAAGGAAAATGGTTGCGTGCTTTTTTGTCCCATCCGTCATCCTCGCCATAACTGTCCTAATAGGTATAGATCATTGATCAAGCGTGTGAGTTAATTTTGAAACAGGTCGAAAGGGAATCCCATGTGACTGACAAGACGTTGGTTTGCCATCGAATGAGTACATGACGAATGAGCGCACACCTATAAATATAATTCTTCGTCGTCAAGGTTCATTTTTACGTGTAAGAGAGAAACAACAAACTTGAGTCTATAACTGTGAGAGTCGAAGCCGATGGTAATTTCAGTTTCCAGCACCAGTGACCAATCACACGTTACCAAAGCATCACCTTGCCCAATAGTTGAAGACATTATGTCTTCGGAGAAATGACAAACACAGCAAAATCCATAAACAATGGTGTGATCAATTCCCCAGATAGTTTCTGCTATCGGTTCGACCTTTGCTTCGGCCCCTGTTTTGGCCCCTACATGAACCACGGTTCAGAATCCACCCGTTAATATACCAGCTGCAAGTACACGACCGTTTGTGTTGACCATAGACATCCCAGGCACGTCACGACCACGGGTAAGGATGCCAAAGGAGAAGCCTAGCCTAAAGCACAAGGACACCAAGGACACACCAACTTCGCAAACGCAAAGGGAAGTGGAACCTGCTACCGCCGTATGTTCGACCAAAGAGGTCCGAGGCGCTAGAAGTGAGAATTCCAATGCGAGCGCGCTCCACTTTGGTTACACCTTAGATCCCTCCTAGATTGTCGCTGCTAATGAATATTTTGTCGAAGCTGGTGAAACTCAAATTTGAAGACAATGATACCCGCAAGTAGGAGGATCTGGAATGAAACAAGTACATGAACACTCTTCTAGCCGTGTTGCCTGCGCCCTAACTTGTAGTGCCGATGGAGTGGGGCCCGAGGTAAAGATAGCACATGCCTAATCAATTTGTTGCTTATGCCACATTTTGGTCGAAGTAAGCAAGTGAGCACATATGTGCAACAAATCCTCGTCTTCTTCCATTGAGGCTACTTATGGCTCGACAGACCATATTATGTCGATGTCGAGCTCATTTCGTCGATAACGGCTCTCCTGCGTCAAGGACATGACCCTGTGCCATATCTGTGCGCAAACAAAGATGAGGGAAATGTATGACCTCGTGCGCGCGGATAGAGTATTATTGATTTCCTTGATAGTTGACAATACAGTGCGGTTCACCGTGAAAATATTATCTTGCAAGCTCCTGCACAAGATGCAGTCCAGTGAGTGCAACATCGGGACAGTGGAACTAGTAGAACAGTGTGCAGTAGGAGTGTTGTTCAATTGGTCACAGTATTTACTAAATGAGTTGCTGGAAGATACAGAGCAAGCGCAGGAAGAAAGCAAGACCAAATTACACTACTCTTGGCTGCTCATTTTAATTTCTTTTGTAGTTTGGTCAGACCCACTAGATCACCTGACGCTAGATGTCCCGGTATTATGTAGCAGCGCAAAATATCAGAACCTATGGGAAGACAAAGAAGATAAGATCTGATAGAAGGCCAATAACATAGAGTTATTTTTGCATGTGGAGGAGTTAAGATATGTAGTGCGATGCCAGAACAGACTGGAAGTTGTGACAGTCAAAAGGTATGCACCTTTTATTAACTTCCAGGCTGGTGTCCACAATATCATCTTACAGCCGAGGCAGGACCTGGAGAAACAAGCGCAACCGACGAATTTTATGATTAAGGACTAGGATGTGGAAGCGGTCATCTAGGAATGGACAAAAGAATGGTGCGTACCAGTCGACGAAGAGATGGAATGGTGCGTCCCAGTCGACGAAGAGATGGACCAAGGAAATAACCAAGGAAACAACCAAGGTAATGACCAAGATAATGAACAAGACAATGATGGGGCCTATGTGTAAGGAAACCAGTTGCTGAGTTCAGATGATGATGACAGTAATCAAGACTCTCATTAGGATGATTCAGAAGACAAACCCACTGACAACAATGTGCAGACTCAGAGGAAGGCCGAGGAAGAGGCACAGGACAAAGAGCAGCCTCAGTCGCAGCACAAGAAGTGCAAAACTGATAAAACGACCAATACAGTTAGCTTAGGTGAGGAAAACATGAGCCTGCGTGCAGACGCGGTCGCAAAAGTGGCAAAGACCAGCTTTAAAGGCATTGGTAAACATCAGATGAAATTAACCAACAAACTCACCGAACAGTTGAAGTTGAGACATACGGGGTTGATCCTGGTGATACATTAATCACGCCACTGTTGTTTTCATCGCTCAAGTTAGAATTCCAAGTGCAAGCAGTGGAAACATGAACACAGGAATTCGATGATGTTATCGAGGCTATGGCGACACTAATGCAGATTTTTCCAAACTAGTGTTGGCCGAAGTATATGCTCTATAGCATGCGAGTGTGATGAAAATAAGAATTAGAGAAAATGCTCTTGCATATCAAGCTCAAAAGCATACAAGGAAGGAAAAATACGAAAAGTTCCTTCTTAGGCAAAAGGAGCAAGAGATTCAGGCGCAATAAGAAAGCAGGCTTGCACTGGCTGAAGCAATAAGCAGCGCAGTCATAAAGTTCCCCGTAGAAGAAGAACAAGAAGAAGAAGATGTAGTCGACAAGGTAGCGCAGCTATCCAGGATTGCAACAGACCTAAGGAAACAGGTCGAAGATATTAAAGTGTAGCAACAACCAAGTACACCTCCCGAGGTTCTCGAAGGGTACATGAAAACACCATCTGAGTTTGTTGAGCGAATTAAGCAAGCTGAAAAACTACGCAAGGAAGTAATCGATGTAGTATAAGAGGCGTGGGAGCTGCTCCTCGAAGATGAAGCCGTGGAGAAAATCAAGAGGATGCACAATAAGCTGACTTAAAGATAACCGTCGTTAAGGTAGACATGAAGAATTTGCCAATCAAAAGGAAGATTGCAAAGGTAACTAAGTTGAAGTAACTACAGCAGCAAGTCAAAACTCTTCGCGACCAAGAGTAGAAAGGAAATGAAGAAATTACGCCACAAAAGATAGAGGTCGAATGAGTTACGGGGCTCCTTCAGCCTATACAACAAAAGATCTAGCTTATAACTCAGTCGCTGGAAGAAGAATGGTCAGGACATATCAGTTTCGACCATGTCGAACAATTGGCAAAGCAAGCTGTGGAAGTAGGGCAAGAGGTTGCCCGAGTAGAAGGCATTCTGAAATAATTTTGGGACAAGGTTGGTCCCGTGGCGCAGCCAGCGCCAGAACCATGAAACCTGCTTAGTGGATTGGGAGGAGCCACATGTGAGTGTTGGGGTCTTGTTGGACCAGGAAAGAGCACAAGGAAGAAACAGAAGTGTAAGACATGCAAAATAGGTGCGCGGCAAGAAGGAAGAGGTAAAGGGAGGAAAGGAAGCGCATAGGAAAGAAAGTCGCGACAAAGGAAAAGAGAATCTGTGGGCAGGTAGAAGAGTAAAGGCTGGGAAGTGTCACGTCAAGACAGTCGTATGTGCTCGAGTCGGTAGAATACTGAAGGACGATTTTTGCGGCTAGTTATGACCAGTACAAACAAACTGAAAGACGTTTCTACGACTAGTTATGGCCTGTGATAAATGTAATGAAAGACGATTTTGTGGCTAGGTATGGCCTGTGATAAATGTAATGAAATACATTTTTGTGGCTATTTATGACTGTAATAAATAAGTTGTACCCAGTCGACCCTGCGTGGTCTTGTAGAGTCTATAAATAGGAGGAACTTGTTTTGTATAAGGGTTCGCTTCGTTTAGTTGCTGAAGATAGGAAATAATTGAGGAAAACAGAGAGAATTCTTAGAGTAGTAAAAGGTTGTTGAGTCGCGGATCTACAGCTATGTGCATAGACCATTTTGTAAGAGTCAATCCGCAACTGAGTGCACAAACAGTAGAGTAGAAGAGTCGATCCAGGATGTGTACGGATCAGCAGGAGTGGAAGAAAGCATAATAAAAATAGAGAGCATGAGAGCATGAAAGAGAGTGAGCTGAAAAGACATATCTCGAAACAGTCTGCAGTTAAGTCGTAAACTGCAAGGTGCCATATATTTCTCATGCCAGATGAAGAGCACCTTGGTGGTTTTTCTCAGTTGGGTTTCCACATTACATCTTATGTCAAATGAATGTGCTTATTGAATGGTTGTGATTAGTTATTGGTTATGTTGCATTATTTATACTTATTATTTAAATGAGTGTCACAATATTGATAAAAAGCAGTTGAATGAATGAATTACTAAAGCATCGTCAAAGCATTTTATACTATTTCACGTTCATTTACTTTTAAGTTGTAATATAGTCGCGTCACTGTATTCTATTGTTAAGGGAGATTCCATGTCGCACGTTGGTTGTGTCGCACTGTTGCACCACAGTCGAGTTAGTAAAAAGACTCCAACCTTTCGACTATGTGAAATCATACCACCAATGTAACCACCTGAGTAAGCAATTCATACAGGATATGTTACCTTTATCTTTTAATGTAATCCATGATAATACCTCATTGATGATATGTTGAGTTTGTACCAGGATATTTATCTTAGTGAGTGCAGGAAACCGAACCTTCTTAAGACCCTGGAATACTCGAAATTAGTGCCACAGAGAAGCATTGCTTTGACAAGCTTCGTCGATCTATCCTTCCAGTGGACTTATACTAAATACTGGAATATAATCGTAACATGCAACATCAGTATGTGAATACTGGAACATCATCATCACCTGCAACATCAATATGTGAATACAGGGGCATCATCATCATTTGCAACATCAGTCTGTGAATACTGGAACATCATCATCAACTGCAACATCAGTATGTGAATATTGGGACATCACCATCATTTGTAACATCAGTAAATGAATACTGGGACAATAACAACATCATTAGCATGTTTGTGATAAAACAACAACATCATCATCAAATAAATGTTAGATCATCATTTGCATCATCAACATAGAGATGTTGCAACAACATCATCATCATTATCATAAAATGTTAATACAACATCATCAACAACAGCATCAACATATAGTGTTGGGACCACAACACCATCAACACAAAGTGTTGGGACCATAACCACATCAATATCAACAACACAAAGTGTTGGGACCACAACCACGTCAATATCATCCGCACAAAGTGTTGGGATGACAAACACATCAAACATCATCGACACAAAGTGATGGAGCCACTACCACATAATCAACACATAATGTTGGAACCACATCATCAGCACAAAGTGCTAGAACCACAACCACATCATCAACACAGAGTGTTGTAACCACTACCACATCATCAACATAGAGTGTTGGAATCATCTGAAGTAGCATCATGGTGGGCACTCCGATAGACCCAACTAGCCTTATTGGGCTTACTAATCCTTTGAGACCAAACAATCATATCTAGACATACCAATTTACTTGGACACCAAACAAGCCTTGTCTGACTCATTAACCTTTTCAGGCCAAACAAGCCTATCTAGACATACTAATATCCCTATGATCAAATAGGCCTTGTCAGTATTGATTTACCAATCCCAATGGGATCAACCAAGACTTATCATGTTCACATACCGATCCTAGATTGAGCTTTTACACCACTGCAATAGGCACCACCACCACATCCACATCATCACTCCCTCTTTCAAGGGAGGTCCTTACAGACTACACCAATCTTGTCTCAAAATTATTCAAACTTTACACGAGACAAAGGCTTAGTCAATACATCAACCACTTCAGTATTCTTCTCTTATACATCTGAAACTTCATCGTACATTCGCAACTACATCATTCTTCTCTTGTACATTCACAACTTCGTTATTTTTCTCTTGTAGGTGATTGCATATGATCCTTCCTACAATTCAAATACAGTTGCATGATTAGAAACATTTCATAATCTTCAAAACATGTTAATAATGACAAAATCTTACGCATAAAGATATATGTCATACAGTAATGTAACTATTTCAGACAATCCATATCCCATATACATAGGTAAATTTCTAGATGCCTTCCATCTCTACCAGGACATTATTACGAGGGTGCACTACTCCCAACATGTCAACAAAGAGGACTTGTTCTATATAAGTAGCAATGTAATGTTGTAAAACACCATAATCCACTTACCCATCACATGTATATTACTAGTAAATTGTGCATAAATGCAAGCACTCTAACATGCATAATACACTTCCTAAATATGGGAATATTTCACAACTAAACAATATCATTTAAGCAACTAGATATATAGGAAATGACAATTCAAATACTTATCTTTTTTTGTTTGGTAGACTCCCTCTTGATCTCTATCTCCTTACATGAATTACTGAAGTCTCTCACAACATGCTCTACTTCATCGTTTGATTCTGATGACCTGTTCCTATCTTGTTAATGATCGGAAATACTGAGAAATTCTTCTTATACCACAGATCACATAGAACTATGTATTGGTGTTGAATATGTGAGTCCTACAAATGCATCCATTCTTATCTAATGTTGAAATGGATAAGAGCATGATCTTCGATTTCATCGGTAGAATTCTTCTGGATTAAAGTATATATTCCTCATCACTTGAGGAAGCTTCCCTTGCTTTCTTCTCAGTTGGTTCTTCATGAAGGAGGTGTTATCTCCTAAAATAACCAGTCTGTTTTCTTTTATTTTAGGTGATAGGTTTGAGTCAAAAAAATCTTTTATTTTCTCATTACTAAGTCAAAAAATCANAGGGAGGTGTTCGAGATAGGTGATTTTGTTTTAAAATGGGATGCAGCTAGGCAAAAGAAGGGACAGCATGGTAAGTTCGATTCATTATGGACTGGTCCATACATTATAGCGGAAGCATATCACAACAACACCTTTGTTCTTCATCATCTGGATGGAAAGATTCTCGCAGGTGGCCCATTCAATGGGCGATTTTTGAAAATCTACCTCTCATAAAGACCTTGGGTCTTTTCCCCATTGTAAAATATTCATCTTTTTCTTTCTGTTTAGAGTAGTGGATGAAATAACTCCATGCCCAATGGTAGTACTAGACTAGGTGCCGGTTTTTATTTCCAGGAAAGGCATTTGGTTCTGGGATTCTTCGGAACCTCACTGGGAGGATTCCATCCCCAAGTAGGAGCCAGATGTTATCTCCTAAAATAACCAGTCTGTTTTCTTTTATTTTAGGTGATAGGTTTGAGTCAAAAAAATCTTTTATTTTCTCATTACTAAGTCAAAAAATCAAATTTTTTGAGTCTTAATTTCAAAATTTTGAAAAAACAGCTTGTGGTAGTTAACTTTGTTTTGTAGAGACTAGGTTCACTACCAAAAGACCTCAGTTATGGCAGCCGGGAGAATCGAACTAAGGATCAAGTTCACGCTAGCTGCCAAAAGAGCCCAGTCTTGGCGACTAGAAGGATTGAGCTAAGTTATGATTAGCTGTCAAAAGGGCGTGGACGTCTCATTATTAAAAAATTAAAAAAGGGAGAGCACGTGTCCGTACTCAGTCTCACATCAAACGAGCCTGTGGGTTTTTTCCGCCAAGGAGGAGATCAGAACGCATCTCACACGACCATCATGAAGTTTAATGGCGTTTTACTGCTGAAGGCAAGTCGTGAAACACCGTGTCATTAACT
>LPNX010835675.1:379993-398519 GCA_001517045.1 Pseudotsuga menziesii
GGTTTTCTCTGTTGTTGTACTCAGATTTTGTTACCCATTTATTCTGCACTCTGTTGGATGGTTCAGTTTATGCTCACTATTTGATGGAGGAACTTCTTGATGCTTAGTATAGCCATGCATAAGTATGTACTTGGTTTTATAAACCCTGCAGATTTGATGTATTTGGTTGAATGAGCATTATTCTATATGTCTGTTTATTTATTGATCATCTGATGTACAGTTTCTAGAGCACTGGCTTATTAAATTATTTGGGTTAGCAGTCTGTCATTTGTGCCATTCTTGTATTCCTCTCGGTCCATTTATTGAAAGTAAATGAATTCTTAAGTTACCAAGCATACTCAGCCATAACAACTGAGTAGTTTCTTGGAGAGCTAACAGGAGGATTCTACATCAACAGTGATATTGACACTTAGTAGATTTAGAGTCTTCTTCATGTGCTTCACGCAACTCTAGTTGTCATTATACACACAAGTTGTCATCGAACAATAGATTCCAAAACCATATTTCCTCACAACTTGCTAAACAAGTTGCAATATACTATTCCTCAGTTGTACTCGGTGCTACATTGATCTGCTTCTTGCTTAACATGGAAATCATACCATACTGAAGTAGAAACCTGAAGTGCTCTTCCTATTTTTAGCACTACCATCTCAATCAGAGTTAGTCATATCCTTGCTAGTATATCCTCTAATCTCTTGCATATTTGAGGCCATCCTCAATTGTATCCTTCAACTGCCGCAACCATGTGAACATGTCTTCTCTCCACCATATACTGACGCAAAGAAACTATCTGACCTCGTGTTCATCAAGTACATCAACAAACCATTCATATTCCTATAGAATATGGCATCAATTGTTTTTGAAGTAGGATTACATAGAAACTTCAAGTTAGATGCCGTCAGTGTAGCTATAGCCCAACATCTCGAACCTCTTCAAGGTCTTTACTACATATTTTCCTTGGCTAAGGAAAATCTCCCCGGGATTTCGCCCTACCTCTAATCTTAAGAATCGTGTCAATATTCTTGAACTCTGAGATCTACTATAGTCACTCCCTCTGAAGTGGATCATCATCCTCCCTCTGCATCTTGTACTCTCTACATTGGGATATTATGCACTGGAGTGACAGGTGGCCTCCTCTGTTGCTAATAATTTGTGTATCCGCCTATGTCACCTCTCAAGGTCACTGGATATCAAGATCCTCCATATGGAACTTTAATGTTGCAAGTTCTTCTTGCACCCATCCTTGATCTTCTCATCCTCTGTAGGCTTCCATCCTCATCCTTATAGCAAAGGTTGAGATCTCCATCACTCTAATTGATCCTTGAGCTCCTCATCTAACCGTATTTTCTATCGCATGGGTGCCTTATGAGATTGTACAAATAATTATGCGCATAGATGGTTCTTTGTATAAAGTCCCAAATCCCGGAGGTTGCTTGATATGTTCTTCTACATCGATTACACCAACTGTCTAGTGTAATATCCAACACTGAAGAGGTGTGTCTGGCCCCTAGAGAAATGTCTTATAGATCTACTTGGAAGACATTACAGGCTTCCCTCCATGTCTCAAAATCAGATCCAAACATCATTCTACATGATTGAATGGTACTTTTCAATCATATCATCCTTCCATTCTTCCTTCTTAGGAGATTCTATCACAAACTGTCCTAACACAAGTGAAACATCTGAGTTATGAGAGGTCCTTCTTCTTAGATCCTTTTCTTCTTGCAAGAATGTTCTTCCTTCTTGTTCTTTCTCTTCCTGGCATGAGTTGTTAGGGCTTGATTGTCATATTCATCCGTCTCTTCCTCTTTTGATATCAATTGAGATTCTTATTATGTGCATTCCTCCATAGGTGGGGTTAATTCTAGGACAAATCCCTTGAATGAAAGATTCCCATGAACTTGGGATACCATTCAAGATTGTCATCTCTACTTCTGGTTCTTCGACATTGTCTCCAATGGCTTCTAGTTTCTCCTTGATTTGAGAGATCCTTGTGAAGTAAGATTGAATGCTTTCTGACATCTTGCATCTTCACATCATTGAGTTCAGTTTTCAAGGTCATCTCCTGTTGATGTTCTTTCCTTCATACAAGTTGGTCAGTGCATCGAACATCTCCTTGGGAGTCTTCAATGATGATACATGTGAGATCCAATGGAGACAAAAATAATCCTCTTGGATTTGATTAAGTTCTTCTTATGCTTGGTATTGTCCTCGTCTCCCTTGGGATCTACAACTTCTTCTTTGACATAGTTCTCAAAGACATTCTTCTTCATGTATGAGAAGCACTCTATACTTCCATGCTTGGAAGTTATCGACTCCTTCAAGCTTGTCCTCAAGCTTGGTATTTCTTGTCATCATGATAAAGACTAAAACCTTAAATGGAAATAGAGAGGATAGAACTTACCAATGAGATTGCTTCAACTGCATGCTTGATTGAAAGATTTTCTAGAAGACTGTTTTTAGTGGACCTAGGGTTTGACATAGAAACCCTAAATTTTCAACTTATATAACTTTCAGATCTGATTGGATAGAAATATGTGCCTCCTCAATGCAAACTAAGCAACATACTCTCTTTCCAAAAACTGTGGACATAACTGCAAAATATTTGATGCCCTAGTTTTCCCGGCATTAGTGTTAGGTCAAAAATTGAAAAACCACCGAATGAAAAACTTCTTCCATAGAAAGATACACCCTCTTAGGGTGAGTTGGAAAATCCTCCTTTTTTCACTGATCGGTGGAGGGAAGTACCCGGAACAAGAAGCCCTAGTTTCTCCAATTTCTTCTGCAGAATTGCCTGATCTTGATTCTACTGTAGCTCTGAAATTCCTACTCCTCAAGGTCTAAAACTATGTATTGAGATATCTTGATCTGTCTTCTTTCCAACCTCATAGGTTAGAGAAGTATTGGATTCACCAAGTGGAACTTACGTTAAGTTTCCCAAGCTGACTTGTTTGAGGACTAGTTTAGTATATCGAACTTGTATAGACTTCCTCGTATCATTGTTTCAATTTTGGGGTCTGAAACTCACACCTCAAAAACTATAGTCTGTGCCCTATGTGAAACTTCTTAAGAAAATTGATTTGGATGTTCCTAACCCGAGATATAGCATTTCTCCCTAATTCACATGTTTAAGACTGAATTATGCAAGAGGTTGGAACCTTGATTTGGAGGAATCATATCTCCTAAAGTGTAGTGAATATGAGGAGAAAACTTGCACACAATGTAAAAGAATATTTCACCTTCATCTTGTCCAAGTTTCAACTCCTGGGCATTTACCGAACTCGAGTTATAGCAATAATTCCAAGATGACTGGATTTTTCCTTTTAGGGTTTTCAAGTATGAAGCCCTAATCTCCAGTAGCTGCAGTTGTAGAAGTGTTTCGGCTGCACAAATATTTCTTTCACGGTGGCTCTGATACCATGTTATAATTTTGATGGTTATACAAGATCTTAAAACATTTAGCATGATAACATCATAACCATATGCAAAGGATCATTGAAAGAAAGACAAGCACAACCACACAAAAGAACACAAAGATCTATCCTGGGAAACCCTCACGGGGGAGAAAACCCAACAAATCTTCCTCTATATAGAATTATACCAAGTATAGTTTAAGACCCTAAGAACAAGAATATAATATTTCCATAGTATAATTCCTCTCTCTCTCTCTCTCTCTCTCTCTCTCTCTCTCTCTCTCTCTCTCGTGCAACTTCCTGAGTGAGAAGTGTGTAAAATGAGGGAAGCGCCTCACCTATTTATATTCATCAGGTGAGTGACTCAATTATCTAATTAGTTCAGCCAATTTCTCTAGTTAGGGCCAACCTACCTAGGAAGACTCAAAATAACATTTATAAAATACTTTTGTGGGTGCTATTGCTCCAACTTACAACAAAGGTTTTTCCTCATGACTTTTACATGACCAATTACATCAAGTACATCTCCAAACAGAGGAATAACATCTCCGAAGGAGGAATACAATAAAAGTATCATATAATATCTTTCGAAGTTACATTTCTTTCGACACAAAGAAGACTAGATATTTCTTTGAGATTGTATGGTAGAGATCTAAGAGTCACATTATTGATCTAGATAGGAACTCTCAACGAATTGATTACAAGTAAAGTGGGTCCAAATACATGCATTATTTTGATTCCTTTACCATTTGCTAATTTTAAGAGAAATCTTAATGCTAAGAGTATGGTTGAATTATTGATTCCTCTACCCAAACCTACTTTGAATTTAACCAACATAGATCTATCAAGCATTAAAAGGGATCCAATTTATTGGGGTGTAGTTTTTTGTTTTTGTTTTTTTTAACCTTAATTTTTTTACATGTCTACAAAAAACTTACACCTCAATAAATTTGATCTCTCTTGGTGTTTGATAGATCGAGGTTTAAGGTGGATCTATGCTAGTTTTAATTTTTTATTTATTTTATGAGATGGCATTGATTGATTGATTTGATTTTATTGATTTATTTGTTTACTTTTTTGGGGGGTGACATTACATAACGTTACGTTATGTTAAGTTACATTATGTGACAACATCTCCCCCATACTGGGTTGTATAGCACCTCACTACCCTTGGTGCAATAAATTTCTCTCATATAAGGAACAATATTCCTCCTACACTGCAAAAATCATGAGGACGTTGTTTGGCCCCATGCAAGAAGTCACATGGATATGTTTTTTCTACTAATAGATCTACAGATTCCTTAGCACTATATCCTTCAACACCGCCTTGTAACCTTGAAATATATCATAGACCTATGAGTACACTTGAAAGGTTGGCTTTTGGATGTCGTTAAATAAGTTATCATTATAGGAAATATAGATACCACACAATACTAAACAAGGTCATGATTTGAAATCTTTTGACGACTTCTTTCTAAACCATTCTTTGAGACACTTCTCAATGGATGCATCATTCTAGACATTGGAGACACCAACCAACTTCTCAACATTCTTGCAAATTTGACCAACCTAAGGACAATGAATCATTAAATGGCCAATATCTTCCTAAACTTCCTTGTACAAATAAGATAGACTTGAGGTAATATTGCCCCTTTTTTTAAACATATCCCATGAAAATACCTTATTTTTAAGAGCCAACCAAATAATAACTTGGGTTTTGGGAGGGATTTTATTTTCCATAGTTTTTCCACTGCTAGATTTCTACTTGTTCATCACCTAAAATCAATATATTGTATCCAATCCTAATAGAATACATCCATGATGCCTTGTCTTGTGCACATGCCAAGTGATCCACTTCATCCTTAATTCTTATGTGTCCCTTTCTTAACTTTGTTATAATCGTATTCCACTTATCTTTTATTCCCTCTTCTAGATATAGTGAGACTACTAATCTCCATCCTTATGACTAGATAGAAGTTATAAAATATCATTTCTTGGTTTAAATCATACAAGTGTTGACCTTCTAAGTGTCCTATGCCCTTTGGAGGTAATAATATTTCATTCACACACACCATAATTAAATTAGTTCCTAGTCTAAGAGGGTCTCACCACCAACTCTCAATGACAAATGATTTCCAGTGGTAGAAAATGTCAAAGTTAAAGCCTTATACTAATTAGATTTTACGTTCTTCCTAGGGTTTCTCATCTAGTTGTGATATACCTATGTTTAATAACTCTACTCCAAAGACTATCCTTAGTCAACAAATCCCCCAAATTTTTATTACAGCAAGTGATATCCCAAATAGATGTTTGTGTTTTAAACCCCACCCCCGATATCCTTTGGCTTAGCAATTTCTAACAATTTAGCCATATGAAACCCTTGTGCATCATGCTTACCTCCCCATAAGAAATTAAATTAAGGCAAGTGAATGCCATTTTATGAGATTTGAATCTAGAACACTTAACCAAAGTTAATCTTTTACCCCTTGAGAGCCATTTATTACACCAATGGAATACTCTACCATCAATCCTTTCAATTACTTATCCCATATCTTTTTACCATAACTAGTTGGCTTAAAAACAAAACCAAATACTTTAGAGTATTTTGAAAATCTATAATTCTATAAAAAAACATAGTGACTAATATTCGAACAAGTTCCTCTCTCAAACAACATATAACTATGTATTTTGAGCATTCAACTTCATCCCAATGGCAATGTAGAATATAGTTAGTATATCTTGAACCTTTCTAGATTCCCTCTTAGTTCCATTTAAAAATAGCATGGTACCATCTACAAATAAAAGGTGGGTTAAGAGGATTGGGCCTATTTTTATACATTGCAAGTTTCCTCTCCTTTTTGCTTCCATGACAATCCTACTAAGTGCTCGTGAGAATGTGAAAAAATACAAAATATATGACAAGAACAAAGTCAACCTCTGACATCCAAAAATATGTAAAATAGTCATCCATCCATACTCAGGAAAACATACCAAGATGTAAAATGAGTAGGAATAAGCTAACACTCTTAAAAGTGCTGAATCAAGCCATTCCCAATAATTTCACCTTCATAGAATTCAGTGAAAAATAAGTGGCCAGTGGCCAAAGAGAGTGCTTCCTTGGATAATTTAATGTCCCTTTTAAAAAAAATCCCAATAAAGGTAGATTTTCTGGGAAAATTGTCTTGACTAGTTTTGACCAAGGGGGATTCAAATGGCTCAAGAGGGTCTCGAATTTGGTAGGGAATGATGTGGGAAGTATTAGGACTATTAAAGTGAATCTATGATATTTTTATGACAGGTCATAGACATCTGAAACTCGAATTGGGCATGATGTAAAAAAGGGAAAAATTACTAGCAATTTATGATGCAATTCCCCCTAGGGTAATGAAAGAAATGGCTATCCAACTCCTATTCAACTCTCCCAAATTTTAGAACAGAGTATGGGGACTGCAAATACACTTAATTTACTGTCCTTTGGTGTGGTTAATATTTCTGCAACTGAGTTTTAAATATTCATATATGAATGCACAATTTTAGTGATATTTGCTTAAGGGAAATGACACTTAAAAGCTCAACTTCGGCTTATAAATGGTGCATATAATGGTTTAGAACAGAGAAATATGAATATATATCATTTAAATCATTTCAATATCTCACTAAAAACACATAACATTGATCCAAGTCACAATATACATCAAATACACAATCTCCATTGAAAGGGAAAATCATCACATGGAAACTAGTCGCAATAAAGCTTGGAAATGTGGACATTTGCACATGTATTTCTTATGATTTCGACTTACATAGAATATGGATTTTATATTATAGAGCCATACATCATAAATAAAATCTTTGGCATCAACCATCCTCAGCAAGGCGCAAGAATCACTCCAACAAGTGCGCCATCAAATGAGAGTGTGGGGAAATGGTCATTATTTGCTCATTAAAAGTCAATTTGACATACAACTCTTGGGTATTTAGACTTGGAACTTTAAGAGAATGAATAACAGAGCATATTTAGCTTATTACAATCATAAATAGACTAGGAGAAGCTTTCCCACAAAGTACAATAGCTCACCCATGGCGCAATCCCTCCATGAGCATGAATATACAATGAAAACTGGAAATGGTTGAGATGAAGTGCTACAGTAGAGGAACCCACGATCTGTCATGTAGCTTACACCTGAAATTAAAACTCCATTAAATCTCCATGAAATACCCGAGTGGCCTTTACAAACACCAACTTAGATGGGAATCTTTAACCCTTGAAATTGGCTAAGGCAATAAAACTAGTCATCCACTAGCTCTTGGCAATTCACAAATGAACAAAAGATATTCTCTTGGTTGAAACCTATATTTTATAAACATCCTTTGCCTTCTAAGGTTACCAATCCATCCACAAACTCAATCCAATTCGAATTATGGTGTGGGCTCAATATTTTCCATGTGTCCTCCCTTTCCTAGCCTTCCATCTCCCCCCAATTCGAGTAGGAATCTATTGAGCTTCCCCAACTCACATGAGCGCCCTCTTGGATGCTCTATTTCGACCTGACATGTCAAATATGTTAGATGTCAGCCTTCAGATCTGATTTGTGTCATAGGTGTCATAACATCTTCATCATTGTTGTCATAGAGCTAGGGAATCTAGTCCAAGTGTCTCACTAGCTCAAAAATGCCTCTTCCTCTTCCATGGGAGTTACTCTTCCAGTCCAATTCGACCTGAATTGATTCATGCCAAGTATATTGACCTTCCAACTCATCCCAATACCCTTGGGCTTCTTATGGATTCGAAATGACAAGAGGAGGATGCCATGTGGCATAGAAAATCTAGCTTGCATGGGTCCCACATTCTTCATGTGTCTTCATGATCAATTTCCAATTTGATTTCCCATTGTATTTATTTATTTAGCTCCTTTAGTAAATATTTATGCCATTCTAATGTTCAAACATCATTTATTGTCCCCCTTGTTCCAAATCCCAAAGCTTCCACCCCCAACCTATGAAACTAGTAATTTTCCTCCTTGGCAATTATTTGACCCTTAGCATCAATTTGACAAACTCTAATGAATATGGAAAATGTGATTAGGCCATTGTGACCCAATNATAATCCATCTACCCTCTCATTGCATTCACTGTAAACATGAAGAAAATCTAGAGAGAGAAAGTATGATTTTAGTTCTCTGATATTATGACACCGACCATCCAAATTGAGAGCTGAGAGAGCAACCCTCCCCTTGACCCAGTTGATAATGGTTGATGAGTCCCCCATGACATGAAAAGAAGGAATGCCAAGTTCTTTTGCAACATATAGGAGTGCCCAAAGAGAAAGGAGCTCGGATATGGTATTAGTGTTGTGGCCACACCCCATCTTTATGTAAAATAAGAGAATTTGACGGATTAACAGATGTATACTAGCACCTCCAATCATATTAGCTGAAGCCCCATTGAAAAAACCAGATGGATACACAATGACAGGTGCCAACCCAATGTTTCTCCGCTTTGGGTTGCTTTGAGTGACCACTGGATAGGTATGCAACTGCTCCACAATATTGTGACAAATGAACAATATTGCGATGGTTTAATAATAGCAACAATTGCAATGGCTAGATAAACCTTGTATTTGCCACTCTAATTGTCAATGTCTTATCACCTCCCTTCCGAGAATTCACCAACAACATTGAAGGTCATGTTGACATAATTTCTTCTCATTAATCCTTACTATTGTACTCATATTCATTAAACATCTCTACAATTTCCTCTACGAATTTGCAATCTATTTGTGTTGGAATGGTTGGTTGCAGGGTCAATCTTAAAGAGCTCTGAAACTTTATTTCAAAAAGAATTCAACTAGGGCATGAATGACTAAGGCATATTTCCTTTCATGACTCCATGTGTGATACATGCCTTTGTGTATTATGTCCCCATCACACATTATCATTTTATGTGTTATCTTTCATACCTACTATCTATCTCAAAACTGTATGACACCTCAACTCTTATGTGTAATTTTTGTCGTTGCATGGTGTGTAGGGACCTGAGTATAACATCTAAGTATAACCTATCCATTGGTATCCAAAACTTGCAAGGATTATAGTATTTGTTCCACAGATTATACATTGGAGGCTCTTTTGTTATGTCCCCCATAGGAGAAAATCTAGTTTCCACGAGGAGCTATTAATTCGAAGGCAGAGGTGGATTTGTTTCTATATAGTTAACCTTTGTTATTTGATTTTTTATTCAAATATTTAAAAAACAATATTTTTTAATTCTTTATTTTCCTGTAACTTTAGACTTTGGAATTGATAATGGGTGACGACTTTGCTTTACAATATATTGGATAAACTCGCTAGTGATTTGTTGGCCCGCATACAAAATGAGGGCTTCATATCTGTGAAGGAGTTGAAGGCGTCCCTCAATATGGAGATATATGGTAAAACATCGATAATGAACGAAGAGGGAACAAATGTTGTGTATTTGTCGAGCCTCCTGAACAAACAGGAAGATGTCATCGCTCGTAAATGCGATAAAAAGATGTGATATTGAACATGTTTGGGCTAACATTTGACAACACTCATATTTGTGACAAAAAAATGTGTATGATAACTATAGTTGTATTTGCAAAGTTAGTCATTAGGTTTTCCCCCTAATGACAACATAGCAGTAGGTAGTGAGAGGAGTGGTCCAGAGGAGGGTGGAGTTAGACTTTGTCGAAGGTGGTTGTGCTTCTAAGTGCATACGTTATTATCTCATGCATTAACATCAGTCGCCTTTTGAGCACTCATTTCATGTCATATCTCCGATTCGCATCCAACCCAGAGATAGTATGGATATTAACTGATTTAAAATCTGTGAATAATCTAGACTGTCTTTTTTTAACATATCTTTGTGGAGTTATGGAACTGGAAATGCTATTCCAAATATTTTTTAAGATGATTTTTATTAGTTTGACCAGGAGAAGCTCTCAGTTATTGTTCTGAAAAAATCCGTGATAACTCTCTTCTTTGCAAGCTTTAAGCATAATGCAATGGAGGATTTTGTAACTAGAACTCTTTAAGCTCCCTCATTGGACAGTTGCTTTAATGCATTTATTACTTTTTCATTGCTCGATTCCAATCTTGATCTCCCTTGCTACATGGCGCACTAGATTAGCTTTGGATGAGTAATGAATAAATCCATGCCGAGATTTATTTTCTAAATGCTTTGCATATTTTAAATACATGAAGCTATAAAAAAACCTTTATCCATGAAATTGTGAAATTGTTTGTTTTATAGAACCAAAAAATAAGGTTCTGACATATTCATATGGAATTGTATCCATTTATGAAGTATTATTTGTGTTTTTAATGACGAATGATATTTATTATTAAAAATAATAAAAGATAAATTGTTAATCCGTTCAGACTTATTTGAGAGAGACTGTGTGGTATGTTTACATAGTGCCACTATGTTTAACATGTTGTCCACCACATTCCAAGAGCACAACAACTCAATTTGGATGAAGAGATAAAAATCCCATGAAAATAGTCTTAACAATCTGATGAAATCAAACTCCACACAAATAAACTAAACTACCTGCCACGATCTTGTAGTCTCAATAGTTTAGAACTCTTCCTAAGATACTTTTGGGTGCTCGGGTCACTATGTTTCAAGTAAAAATAAATATTTTAGAAAGTAAAAACCTGAATTTGCTCATATGGAAAGAATGGCTTACCACCTTTAGAACAAATGATCATAATCAAAACGACCAAGTTGGACTCTTCACCAAAATTAAATGTCGAATTGTTTTCAACTTTAAACTAGGGGTTGAAAAAGTGCCAAAGTCTTTTGCATGGATGTTTTTTTCTAGATTTGATTTTCTTTTCAATACGTCAAAAGTTCACTACAATCAAAATCCAATATCTATTGCTAAAATCACTTCCCTCAAATAGATTTTCTTAACAGTTGTCCACATATAGAGCAGGTGGCAATGTCGGGGGCATTGCCACCTCGTGGCTCTTGTTACAATATAGAAGAGGCCAATAATCTTAGTGGCAATTTGCTTAGAAAAACAATGAAGACTAGTTCTATCCTAGTTATTTAATACATGATTTACTTGAGAGTTCTAGATGCGATTAAAGGGCTACATAAAATTCTATTGGTATTTATGAGACACTATCAAAATTTGGTTTCAAATTGTTTTTGCTTATTAAAGTGGTTTCACTGTTGGACTTCACGCATACATGGAATAATGCTTGGGTTTCAAAGGATGGACAATTTTAGTATTTAGCATTGTTTGATTGTTGTCTCTATTGTCTTTTACATTGCAACATTTTCATTCTTAGGACCGCTCTTCCATTGGTTCAATCCTTTAGGCCATCAATCTAGTCTCAATACATTATTTATTATGGTGACAATAAGATTGACATTTGTATTTATAGTCGTTATGTTTCATCCTATATAATGGAAGCCTTTTTCTAGCTTCAATAATCTCAACAAACTCCACATACTTACGCTACAATAGATTTTCAAGTGAACCAAGGGACTATGGGTGCAAAGGTCTCTATTGCCATGTGAAAGTTATGTCCACCAATACTCTCTTACTTGGAATGCTTACAATAGTTCACTCAATATTATGCAATCCATGTTGGTTCTCAACTACATTGCTTTCATTTATAGTTTATATGCAACTTTTGTATGCCTACTGTGGATATGGATTGATTATTTCGAAACAAGCAGATAATTTGTAAGAAGAATAACCCATTTGAATTGAAAAAGGTCAATGTTATAGTAAGAGGAAACTATGTTGTAATGAAAAAATCTCTCAACGCTTCGATTCCTCTAAGGGATCATCTTCTGAAGATCACGGTGCTTAATGTCGTTTTCCTTGTAACATTCAAGATATTTTCTTTTGTAAGTCTTACCTTTGTGTGCTCTGGTGACATTGAATTCCAATCAATCATGCTACCTATGTATTCTATTGTTTCCCTATACAGCTATTGTGTTAATTAATTATAGATTGTAGCTTATTGTATTGCATTGTGGCGATTGTTGTATTGCAAGGAGCAACTGGTGGACAATGCTTGAACAGTAATTCCACTTATGGTTGTTGGGAAAATATATTATATGTGTCTTTGATTGCAATGTACCTAACATTGGATTCGAAATAATGGCATCATAGTAGCCCTACGATCATTGAAGCATCATCAAAGAATTCAAAGGATCTTAAAGCACTCAAAACTGAAGATCAATTCAACGCTAGAATCAACATCAAATTGTAACTTACACACTATGAATTTTTGTAAGTTTGCTTGTATTTTGACACTTGCAATAGTTTTTGTTTGTGTTGAATCAAAATTAATTTGAATTTTATTAGGTGCGCTCTCAGTATAAACTAATACCCTTCCATATTTCACATATAGAAATGAAACTATTAACATTATTGTTAGAGGGCAGAGTTGCAAGAATCCCTCATGTTTGTTGTCAAGTTAATTGTAATCTAAGACTACATGCAAAAGGAGACCTCATTCAATATTTAAAATGGCTCAAACCGAAGAATTATTAGAGTTATTGAACATTGTACTATTCACTATTATTGACGACACAATCACAATAAATAAAGCAACTCTCCAAACTGTTTTAACTTGTTTGCAAGTTTCACAAGAAAAAGTGGAACTTCACCAGACTCAATCACAACTCCATCATTATGAAATATAATGAAGGAATCAATGTTATGCACTAGTTATTGCTAGTTTTTATCAATCAAGCTAGCATTATGTTAGGATCTTTAACTAAGAGAACAACAAGTACAACAATCAAACACAAGAGACAATGAACACAATGTTTTTCCTCGGGGAAACCATAAATGGAGAAAACCCTGCAACTTCCTCAGAGATAGAATCAGCACCAAAAGTAAAACCCCCAAAACAGTAAGATGATCTCCCGACAGCAGTAACCTCTTTCTTCCTTGCCCCGGTGTCTTTCTCTTCCTCAGCTATGTGCTACAACTGAGTGTGAGTGAGTGTGTGCTAAATAGAGAGGCTAGCTCTCTAATTATACTAATTTCTGACATGACTAAAGCCTACTAGGGCCGACCTCTCTAGGAGAGTCTAATAACCCTAGTGCCCCAGAACTGCGGGGACTTTAACCCTTAGACAATAGGAGGGTTACCCACAATAACTTGACATGACTTGTTTACATTATAGATCCTCCCGATAGGAACATTGGGGCATGACATGACTCAAGAATATCACAAATACATCTCGGAATAAACATCGGGTTACAATACATAAGAAATACAAGTGAATACATTCCGAAGTTATATATTCATCAAAGCTCCCTCTTAACTAGGAAGGTATTCTCTCGACACAGTTTTTTCAGCACAAGTCTTCTTCTCTGTATCATCTAGGTCATCGTCAAGTTCTCGTCATCTTCATCTTCAAGTCATCTTGATCTGGATCTGGATCATCACAGGGTCATCATCACTGGATTTGGATCATCACTCGATATGGATCATCATCACTGGATCTGGATCATCACTGGATTTGGATCATCATCACTGGATTGGGATCATCACTCGATTTAGATCATCACAAGGTCATCATCACTGGATCTGGATCATCACTATTGGATCTGGATCATCACTCAATCTGGATCATCTTAGAGACATCATAACTGGATCTGGATCATAGCTCGATCTGGATCATCACTGGGTCTTCATCACTGGATCTAGATCCTCACTCAATCTAGATCAGTACCATATGTGCTATCTCATGATTCTTCTCTTCATAGGAAGTTCTACAGAGCCAACCCTTTTTCATGCTGGTTGTATGCCTACCTCCTTGTAGGTCTTTGGTAGCCCTTATATCTGACCTACTCGTCAAAATGGCCAGCACTCACATCTGACCTACTCGTCAGAAAGGCATGCACTCACATCTGATCTTGTAGGAACCAATCCTACAGTCACATCAAAATGGCCTCCAGTCCTAGACTGAGCTACCTGGCAACTGACCAGGTGCCTCCATTCTCCCACGGGGACTTCACTTAGTGCATCTCTCACATAGCACGTGTGATCGTGGGATATTAAAGAATACCCTTAATTTCGAGAGATATTGACCCAAACTCTTTTTGTTAAAACCCCCTCCCAATACTTAAAACCTCCTCCCCACCCCTTTTTATAGCTCAATCCTTATAAACCACCCTACCCAGCCCCACCTTAAACCCCTCATCCCCCCAATACCTGCAATATATTGGTTCGATTTTTGATAATTTTAAAACCCACAATATGAACTAACATGATAGTGTATTGGTCAACAAGTGAAGCCTTTGTGCATTCTCCCAAAGAATTGCAGTAGCCCTTACATCTGACCTACTCATCAAAATGGCTAGCACTCACATCTGACATGGAAGGAAGAAATCCTCTCACCATGACAGAATGGCAACAACCCTTATATCTGATCAAGTGGGAACACATCCCTCAATCACATCTGAATGGCCATGTGCTCACATATGATCATGTAAGACTACATCTTACAATCATCTCAGAAAGGCCCTCAGTCCTAGACCAAGTATTCCTGGTAACTCACCAGACAGCTCCATTCCTAGAATGGTAGTAGCCCTTATATTTGATCATGTAGGAACCAATCCTATAGTCATAACATAATGGCTTAGCACTCATATCTGACATGGAAGGAACCAATCCTCTCACCATGACAGAATGGCTCAACCCTTACATCTGACCTACTCGTTAAAATGGATTCCAAAATCGTCACTTCCCCTTGGAAGGGACCTTGATATGGAGAACACCAAGATTCTCCTTGAAGTACTCAAACTTCACTCTGGCCAATGGCTTCATCAACACATCAGCTATCTGATCGTCCGTCGCAACATACTGGGGCTTCACTGCTCCCCTTTGCACCATATCCTTGATATAGTGACACTTGATCTCGACATGCTTTGACTTGTCATGGAACACTGGATTCTCTGACAACTTCACACAACTCTGGTTGTCACAATGAATACAAGTAGCATCCATCTGGAGATCAAATAAATCAGACAGTAGCTTCCTCAGCCATACTGCCTCATAAGTAGCTGAACAAGTTGCAACATACTCTGCTTCAGCTATACTCAGTGCCACACAGGATCGATTGAACCTCAAATGGAAATACAAAAGATTTAGATCTTACCAGGTCAAGATGTTGGATCTGGATTTGGAGCTAAAATCCTGCAATGCTGGTTCAGGAGCAAATTAGAGTTTTTCTTTTCCAGAGTTCTGTCCAACCAAATGCTTTGAAAATGATCCCTAACTTTGATTTTGGGGAGGAGATCAATCCAGGCCTGGGGTCACCGAAAAATTCCTCTTCTGTGAAAAGCCCTAATTTTCGGCAGTAGTGTTGGGTCCAAAACTGAAAAACCTCAGAATTGGATTCTGCTTCGATAGAAAGATGCGCCCTAGGGAGGAGAGTTATTCCAACCTTCTTTTGCTGAAAATCTGCGGAGAGAGATCCACAAAGTAGGAAGCCCTAGTTCCTGCAGCTGCATAGTGTTTTCTTCTCAAGTTAGCTCTGATACCATGTTAGTTGTTATCAATCAAGCTAACATTATGTTAGGATATTTAACTGAGAGAACAACAAGTACAACAATCAAACACAAGAGACAATGAACACAGTGTTTTTCCTCGGGGAAACCATAAAAGGAGAAAACCTCACAACTTCCTTAGAGATAGAATCAGCACCAAAAGTAAAACCCCCAAAACAGCAAGATGATCTCCCGATAGCAGTAACCTCTTTCTTCCTTGCCCCAATGTCTTTCTCTTCCTCAGCTATGCGCTACAACTGAGTGTGAGTGAGTGTGTGCTAAATAGAGAGGCTAGCTCTCTATTTATACTAATTCCCGACATGACTAAACCCTACTAGAGCCAACCTCTATAGGAGAGTCTAATAACCCTAGTGCCCCAGAGCTGGGCGGAATTTAACCCTTAGACAATAGGAGGGTTACCAACAATAACTTGACATGACTTGTCTACATTATAGATCCTCCTGATAGGAACATCGGGGCATGACATGACTCAAGTATATCACAAATACATCCCAGAATAAACATCGGGTTACAATACATAAGAAATACAAGTGAATACATTCTGAAGTTACATATTCCTCAACAATTCTTGTTCATAAAATGTTAATACTAATGTTGATCGGAGAGTGGAGGCAGACGAGTTAGGGTTTCTCTGGCTTAGCAAGGTGCAAAGCGACCAAGCAGCGCTGGGCTGCCGGTGGGTTTCAGCTCCTGGCCTCCTGCAGGGTGCCATGGTGGCATTGGGGCAGGGGGAGCTCGCCCCGGAAGGTGGGTTTCCATTTGTGGATCAAAAGGAGTAGAGTGAGGATGGCAAAGTTGACAAGACTCAATCAAGCTCCGGGAAAGGAAAGCAAATAGGTGTAGGAGGTTTCCTCCCAAAGACGGTTTGCATCCCCATGATCCAAATGAGATCTGATGCAGTCAGAGGCAAGATTGAGTCTTGGAAGGAAAAGGCCCTAATTGGGAAATTCGTGGGGATTTGGCTGAAGGAGAAAGACCTGGTTAAGTGGATTAATGGGTTGTGGAAACCTAAAGGCCACTACGATCTCCAGTTGGGTTCAAAGGGTTTCTTCACCATCATATTCTTTAACCAGGAAGATAGGGGTAGAGTCATGGAGGGAGGCCCATACTTTTTCTTCTCGGCTGGCCTATTCCTGCGACCATGGAAGGAGCATTTCAACCCAGAGACAGAGGACATGATGGTCGCCCCGATTTGGATTCGCCTTTTTTTCCTCCCAGGCGAGTACTGGGACTTAGAGACTTTGAGGAATATCGGAAACACTCTGGGAGAATTCATAAAAATAGCAGAACATACCAGGATCCAAAGGTACACTGCCTTTGCGCAGATCTGTATTTATATGGATCTATCTAGAGAGCTCCCAGAAGAAATTAGTTTAAACTGGGAAGACGAGGAATGGATTTAGCCTATTGATTATGAACAACTTCCCTTCAGATGTCGTCACTATCACAAATACGATCATTTGGGAAGGAACTGTCCCAAAGATAACCCTAGGACTGAACCGTCTGCCCCTTCCTCGATCAAAGCTGTGGAAGAGGATGGGTTCACCCAGGTCAAGAACAAAAGCCGAGGCAAGGGAGGAGGTAAACCCTCTGTGCAAAAGGAGTCGGCGTCTAAGGAGAACAGACAAGGGAACTCCTTCGAGGCCTTAGGATCCCTAAATGGGAGAGAAGAGGTCCCAGCTTTGCCAATGGTTGAAAGATCAGCGGGAAAACCCAATCATCGCTCTAGTGGAAGAAGGGGTCCAGTAGATGGAAGAAACAGAGGATGAAGGTGAGGACATGGATTTAGGCGAACTAGACTTGGATGCCATAGAGGAAGAGTGCAGGAAGAAGGGACAAGGTTACGTTTCGAGACGCCAGCTTGAACTCCTCCAAGAAGCCATCATCCGAACGGGTCCTCTGGAGAGTCTCGGGATTGATCCAGATGCCCAGAAGGGTAGCAAGAGGAAGTCACTAGAGGAGGAACTGCAGAGAGGGAGGAAGACAAATAAGCAGTGCATAGCAGCGGTAGGAGTGCGACTGATCGAATCTGGCCAGTATCCCACAATCAAGGCAGCCTTCTCTGAAGCTAAAAAGGTTTGTAAATTAAGTTCATTTCATGGAATATAAGGGGTTGTGGCAACCCTAGGAAGTGGAAAACACTAAACCGTAAAATTAGATAGGAAACCCTCAATATTCTTTTCCTCCAAGAAACCAAATGCAGCTCTAGGGGCCTAGAAAAGATTAAGGACAAAATCTAGAAAGGGAGTCATGTCATGGCTATTAATGCAGTAGGTCAATCTGGAGGTATTGCAATCCTTTGGTAGCCTCGATCGGTGGAATTCTCTAGTTGGCGGGCCAACAAATTTGCTCTAATGGCAGATTTTTGCCTTTTGGATTCGGGAGTTCGTGGACCCCTAGGGAATCTTTACAGCCCAGTTGCTTCCATGAGGCCAGTATCCCACAATCAAGGCAGCCTTCTCTGAAGCTAAAAAGGTTTGTAAATTAAGTTCATTTCATGGAATATAAGGGGTTGTGGCAACCCTAGGAAGTGGAAAACA
>LPNX010835675.1:398657-449126 GCA_001517045.1 Pseudotsuga menziesii
AAGCCCTGGATATTCTTTTCCTCCAAGAAACCAAATGCAGCTCTAGGGGCCTAGAAAAGATTAAGGACAAAATCTAGAAAGGGAGTCATGTCATGGCTATTAATGCAGCAGGTCAATCTGGAGGTATTGCAATCCTTTGGTAGCCCCGATCGGTGGAATTCTCTAGTTGGCGGGCCAACAAATTTGCTCTAATGGCAGATTTTTGCCTTTTGGATTCGGGAGTTCGTGGACCCCTAGGGAATCTTTACAGCCCCAGTTGCTTCCATGAGAAACAGTCTTTTGTGGATCTCCTCAACTAGTTCAAAGAGCAATCGGAGCAGGGGTCGTGGGTGCTTAGGGGAGACTTCAACCTGATTGCCAATCTTAGGGAAAAGAAGGGAGGAAGATGAGTTCAGGATAAATACCAGGAAGCTTTCAGTGAGTTTCTATCTCAGAGCTCGCTGGTGGATGTGGAAACTGGGTGTGGCTGGCTCACGTGGAACAACAAACGGGGAGGGGAGCATCTGGTGGCCTCTCGCTTGGATCATTTCTTGGTGTCAAAGAATATCATGCATAGCACGGGGGAGCTTGTGGCTGATGTTCTCTCGGCAGCTGGCTTGGACCATTGGCCCATCAGATTATCTTGGGATTGGTCTTGTTCCCCTATGGGAAAACCCTTTCGCTTTGAAAACTTCTGGATGGAGCACAAAGACTTCAAGGACCTTGTCTGTCAATGGTAGCAGGAGTTGGTTCCCCCCCCAGGCACCATTATGTTTCGCTTCCAGCAGAAACTCAAGGCCCTTAAGGCAAAGATTTGCACGTGGAATAGAGATGAATTTGGAAATATCTTTGAGGAAAAAAAAGCTGTTACTGGAGCTGGATCTCATTAACAGAAAGGGAATGGAAGGAGGCTGGGATGAGGTCATGAAAGTCAAAGAGAAGGATTTAATGGGACAGCTAGAGGCTAGGTAAAAGCAAGAGATGATGTTTTGGCAACAGAAGGCGAGGGTTCAATGGTTGTAGGAGGGTGAAAGAAATACTAAATTCTTTCATAACTCGATGATGCATAACAGAAATAGCTCTAGAATCCAGAGACTTAAGACTAGGGATGGAAACAGAGTGGAAACGAGGCGGGAGATTGAAGCCGAACTTACTCAACACTTCTCTGAGATTCTTAGGGAAGATGGTAGGGATAGAAGTTGGGACATTGAACAAATAACAAGCCTAATTCCTAGGTTGGTAACTGGAGAAAAAAATGAAATGTTGATCAAGCCTATGGTTATGTAGGAAGTTGAGGAAGCGGTCAACCAAATGGCTTTGAGAAAAGCCCCTTGGATTCACAACCAACTTCTTCCATCTCTTCTGGGATCTTGTCAAGGAGGATGTGCTCAGTATTGTGGAGGAGTCCAGGACCAAGAAGGGGGTACTTAAAGCCTTCAATGCCACCTTCCTCACCCTTATTCCTAAAGAGGTGGGGGCGGATTCCCCTGACAAATTCAGACCAATAGCATTATGCAATGTCATTTACAAAATCATCGCCAAAGTCATTTCTAACAGACTCAAACCTCTTCTCCCGCTGCTCATAAGCCAGGAGCAGTCTGGTTTCGTGGAAGGTAGACAGATCTTGGATGGGGTTATTCTTGTCCATGAGGTGATGCACTCGCTCAAAATCACGAGAACACCTGGTATGATGATAAAGCTTGACATAGCAAAAGCGTACGATAAGCTCAACTGGGAATTCGTGGAGAAGATGTTGGGGGCCTATGGTTTCTCCCCTGACTGGGTGGAGTGGGTCATGGGATTGGTTTCTTCGCCATTCTTTAACATCCTCCTCAATGGTTCTTCGACCTCAACTTTTCAGCTCTCCTGTGGTATCAGTCAAGGAGACCCTCTGTCTCCTTTCCTTTTCATTCTCATGGCTGAGGGATTGAGCTGTCTCATTGCGGCCCAGGTTGGAAGTGGAGAAATCCACGATGTTAAAGCTCATGTGGGGGCTCCTTCTCAGACCCACCAACAATTTGTTGACGATACTATGCTCATGGGGCACCCTTCGGTCCAAGAAGCTCATAGCTTCAAGAAAATCCTGGACCTCTTTGCAAGGGCCTCAGGCCTGGCGGTCAATCCTAATAAATCTCAGGTCTTCTTTGTCAACACCCCCCGACCACCGAGAGGAATATCTTGAGAATATTGGGATTTACCAGAGGAGCCTTCCCGTCCAAGTACCTCGGTATTCCCCTCAGGATGGGTAGGCCTAAAAAAGAGTCTTAGCAGGAACTATTGGACAGATTAAAACAGAGACTCTCAACCTGGGTGATTCGCCCCTTAAACTTCCCCAATAGGCTGATCTTGGTCAAATCCATTTTACAAGCTATGCCGACCTACCTCTTTTCGATATTAGCTGCTCCTAAGTCTATCCTCAGGGAAATTAGACGTATCCAACGCAATTTTCTATGGGGGGGTCGTGGGGAGAAGGCTAAATTATCTCTGGTGAGTTGGGAGGATGTATGCAAGCCAAAGGAGAAGGGAGGTTTAGGCCTCAGGGATCCTGAAGTGATGTCGGAGATCCTTGGTGCCAAAGTGTGGTGGCACTGGGTTAACCATTTAGAGGAACCTTGGGCGAAACTTTGTAGCACAAAATATGCTCGGGATAGGCCTAGACATCTTCTGATTCGATTCAATGAGGCCCCCAGTGGTTCTCACATATGGATGAAAGCCTTGGTTGGTAAATTGATTATCCAAGAACATAGTTTCTGGGAGATCAAGGATGGTAGCAGGGTGAAGTTTTGGGATGACTCATGGAACCAGTTGCCTATCCTTGGCAGGGATCCATGGTGGGATCACATCAAGCAGCTGGCGCTTGAAAGGGGTAAGATCCAGGTGAATGGAGCAACATTAGTGGGACTTCCAAGAGAAACCTGAACAGTCCAACAAGGAGGATTGGGAGGCTTTCCAGGAAGAACTGAACAAATGATTTATTAAGTTTCAAGAAGGACCAGATATTTTAAGATGGGGTTACTGGACCAGAGGATCCTTTAGCATCAAGGAGGCCTACAGTATTAGGATTTCGAGGAATGCTGCGGTTGATGATATTTGGAAGAAAATTTGGATATTCAACTTATGGCCCAAGGTTTCCCTTTTCGTTTGGGTGTTCGTCAGGGGAAGGATTCTCACAAGTGAAAATCTGCGCAAGCGGGGGATTCACGGGGCCCTCCCAATGCTGTCTGTGCTATCAAGCAGAGGAATGTCTGAGTCATCTTCTGGACAATTGCCCTTTCGCAGCTGTTGTGTGGGATAAGGGAGCGATGAGGTTTCGGCAAAGCGATAGAAGACAGGGTCATCCCTCTCAGTCCCTGAGAGACTGGTGCCCAAAAGCTACAAAAACCCCCATTATCAGAATGATCTGGGATGCCTTCCCAAGTATGGCCATGTGGTGCATATGGAAGGAGCGGAACACTCATATCTTTAGATACCAACGCAAAGACATGGAGATGGTCTGGACAACAATGAGAGACAACCTATTATCATCCATTTGTTGCATGCAATGGCATGATCAGGACAAGATCTTCCCACGGGAGGAAGCCCAGATCACTGAGAACTGGGGGCTGAATAGATCTATGATGGCTGGCCTGTGCCAGCGGGACAAATTGTGTCAACCCTCAAGCCTGACTATATGGTCTGCTCCTCCCCCCTATGTCTTCAAGCTGAACTTTGATGGTGCTTCTAGAGGCAATCCGGGCCCGGTGAGATTTGGTGGTCTTTGTCGTGATCATGAGGGCAAGATTAGGATGGTGTTCACGGGAGCTATAAGGCAGGATACCAATAACTCGTCGGAGTTGGAAGGCCTTTTCCGTGGCTTGGAAGTGCTGATCAGGGGGGGTTTTTTTCCTGTGATAATTGAAGGCAACTCCAACACCCTCATCCAGATGTCCAAACGATTGTCTAATGGGCAAATGTCTGACAAGGTCTCTCCCGGCTGGCGCCCAACGTATAGGATGGAGCGGCTTCGCGACCTCCTCTTGGCACACCCTGCTATTTCTTTTCACCATGTTAGAAGGGAGGCCAGCAAAGCTGCTAACCGGTTGGCGAATGCTGGTGTGGAGAACGGAATCGGCTTCCGATGTGACAGACTGCAGGTTTTTGGTGAGGATGAGTGGGCACAATAGTGCCGCCACCTGGCTGCAAGGGATGTCACTGGGGAAGTTCAGATGGTTGATCAGGTAGACGAGAGGACAGGTGGAGGTGGGAGGCGCGAGCACGCCTACATGAGGCCAGGCTAATGCTGTGTGGTTTCGATGGTTTAAATGCCCGATGGTTATGGTGGTTGTGCCACTCCATTATTTTGACTCATGCCTCCGGTTTTTCCACGCTTGGCACTGGTCGAAGGGACCATCGACCGGACAGGGATCATAATCACCACAGGACGATGGCTCTCGTCCTCATGATAGGTGTGACACAGGCTAAGGTCAGGGATGGGAGCACTCCCACGAGCACCCCTCTGTTTAATTTTGATTATTTTGATCACCGAGATGTGGAATTTCATGACAGAGAGTGTAGGCTTGAGTATCTGTGTTTCACATCGCGCTGTGCCTTGGAGTTTGGTTCTGTGGGAGCGCTTCTGCTTTGCTTCCCATCGCCCATTTTGTTCTCGCAATATATCGCGATGGATCCTAAATGACAATTTAGAAGGGATGGTGGTTTTGGGGAGGCGTCTGGCCTCTCCACTGCTAAAGGGAAATCTACCATGCGTCAGACGAGGCAGGCTACCTAGGCTCAACTCCAGGCTCAGGAGGAGGCTGAGCTCTACAAGGAGCACGTTCCGCTCAATATCCGTAGAGAGGTTGACAGGGTGGTTGAGGGATTGTGGGCCGAGGTGAAGGCCATGCCACGGGAGAGTCTTCACGCAGAGGTGGCAGAGTGGGTCCTGGAACCTATCAACACTGCTGGCTGAGATTTTGCTTACGATCGCATGATAATGACTTACTAGGTGATAGTCTGACTGGTGGGCCACTCCACGGCGATGCAGGAAGCCAAGAGAGATGGTGACATAGAACCTGTGGCCTTTTGGAAAGAGCACAATTCAGAATGCCACACCATGCACCATAAGCTCGACATCCTTGCGGCCCGGTTAGGTTTCCTATTCCACCCTATTGATCGTCGGGCCCTAGAAACTGCTAGACGTTGGGTGAGGGACATGAGAGGCGGTATGGCGGAAGAAGAAGGCCCTGCGAGCTCCCAAAACATGGCTGGCTCCCTGCAAGCAGTTTTGGTGCTTGCGATAGGCCCCCAGCAATCAGCCGCAATGATCCCCTCGGCTGCGGTTCCTCGTTGAGGCCCCTCTCCTCCTAGTCAGATATGATTACCCTCCTCTGTCTGCGTTTTTTCAGTTAGCCTTCTATGTTTGTGTTTTTTCAGAAGTTATTCTGTGGATCCAATAGCTTAGGTAGTCGTAGTAGAAGTTTTAATGGGAACCATGTAGTCAATAGGGATCCTGTCGTGACAAAATCTTTAGTATGACCATTTTGATGTGGGTTGGGAAGCTTTGTAACTGTGCCAAGAATTATGGCAGGACTGGTTGTAAAAGAGGGGGCAGCAAGCTTTGGAAAATCTTTGTATTTTTTTGGCAAAATAGATCAGGTCAAGTCCCAGACTGGGTTTCGCTGGATTGGACCAAGGCCTCCATGATTTTGGGACAACTTTAGATGTATCTCGCTATGTAATTTGGTTTCTGTATAGTAATTCAAGTTTTATTTACAAAAAAAAATAGTTCTTGTTCATAACAACCATCTTTTTGAGTTTAATAATGATTATATAAGTTTTCAGTACGTGATCAACTTAGTGAAACAATGTCATATGTAAATGACCAAGCTTATCATAAACATGTTCGACGTAATTTTTCCAAGCACATCATCGAATCGTAGGAAGAAATTAGGAACAACAAACACATAGAGGGTATTGGATATGATAAGGAAGTGACCTTTCATATTCTGAATTATTTCAAACCAATCCAGTTTCAAAGGTCTGTATTCCTTCAATAAGATTTGTCTTCACGTATTCTAGTTCAACTTTAGTGCCAACATTGTCATTGAATTTGCCACATGGAGGATCAATGTTTTGATCTCCATCCTTGTCATCATTGCGAGAAGCATAATCATTCATGATATAGATATTTAAAAATGAAGAAACTTGAAAGAATAAATATTCACTATGGGTGGATTAATTCTTGGTGGTGGTCATCAATACCTAAGAAGTTATATTATTCATTTCGAAGAATTCAATCTTGAGTTTTGACACAACTTGTAGTAGAACATATCCTTACTTTTCACCTTGTAATTAATATGGGGGACATCGTGGATTAATAGTTAGGCTTCAAATTTCAAAACCCTATCAATCTGACAAATTGCGCACATCTACATTGCAAAAACAAGTGAGCTTGAGCCAGAATCAGAACCAGATCCAACAACCAAAGCCATTATGAGAGCCAAAGTTATAGTTAGGAGACATTGATAGAGCCATGTTCTAAAGCATCTTGGTTTTCGGTCATCCAAAAACCACCACGTGGCTTGTGGTCATCCAGAATCGTCCATTTAGTAGAAGACATTAGCTTCTATTGACCAAAGTTTGTGGTCATCCTAAACCACCATCTTCCATTAACTTGTGGTAATCCAAAACCACCACTTCAGTAAATGACATCAATTTCAACTAACTAGGCTTGTGGTCATCCTAAACCACCATTTACATTTGGTTTGTGGTTATCTTAAAGCCTACATTTAGTAGAAGACATCACTTTATGCTAATTAGTTTTTTGGTCATCCTAAACCACCATCTACACTTTGTTTGTGGTTATCCAAAAACCTCCTTTTAGTAGAAGACGCCACCTTATGTTACTTTTGCTATCATTGGTTTGTGGTCATCCTAAAACCACCACTTGGTTTGTGGTCAGCCAAAACCACCAATTCAAAGAGTAGTTCAAAGATGAGTTTATCTATCTTTCAACTCTCTTTCAGAAAGATTCTTGGACTCACAAACACCCCTTCAGATTAAGGGGGGGGTGTCAAAAACCTAATCCTTTGGGTTTTAATAAAAAAATTGTATTATCTTTACTATTCACGTGATTCATCATAGGTGAATAGGAAGAGTTATGAGGTGTCCAAGAGACCTCGTGGAAATTTAAAACTAATAATCACATTTGATGTAAGCTAATCCCAATGCTAAAAAGGAATCTAAACGTGGCACTAAAAAGGAAGCTAAATTTGGCGCTAAAAAGGAAGCCAAACTCGACACTAAAAGGAATCTAAACTTGGTGCTAAAACTGAAGCTCAACTTGGTGCTAAAAAGGAACCTAAACCCAACACTATTTTGAAATGTCATTTAATGTCGAATTTAGCATTAGGAAATTGTGTCAAATTGAAAAAAAACACTAAATTCTAATGCTAAATTAGATGCCAATGGCATGTTTACTGTAGTGTTTGGTCTCCCATACATATAACTATATCACTACTTCATCAATCAAAACAAATTGTTCACATTGGAGCTAGTTATAAGAGATGTCCACATCCTTTCCTATAACTAAATCCCTCATGGTCATTCATCATATGACTCAACACAAGTAAGGTTATGATGTTGGAATACCACTAGAGAGAGAAATATTCCATATTTATCCTCTTTTGTCTACCATTGTATTCTATAGTACACCATGAACAACTTGGAGTGGGGCATTGAAGAAGGAGAAGAACCCTCCTTTGGTTAGTTATGGAGTCTCCCTCTTCAATCAATACCAAGATGTTGTAATCTTATTTCCTTCTTTTCATTATTAATACAAACAAGCTCATTCTTTATTGTATGCATTCATTTTTATGTTTTAGTATAATTTTCTCATTCCTACATGGCATATAATAGTGTAGAATGTGAAAAGTTTCTTTGTCTTTTGCTTCTACCACTTGACCCGGTACTTAAGTAACACATCCCTCAAATAAGTGTATTTTGACACAGGTTGGTGACAAACTACCAACACCAGATTTGGTGATCATATCGGGGATGAAACTTATTGTTCATCATTGGTTTTGTGTGCCTTATTTAAAGCCTCTTTTGATGGTGTTTGCTTTCTTTGTTTTCTTGTTTTCTTCTTATTGTAGCCTCCTATTGACGAGTGACCTTGGTGAAAAAACATTCATTTTTTCCTTGGCAACGAGCTACTTCTAGAATTCCTATTTTCCAAGCATTGCACACTTTTTATCCAAAAAAGTGCATATCAACGTCTTAGTTTTTCCCATAAAAATAAACTATTTATTTTCAATTTTTCACAGAAAGGCTGATTTTGAAATCTTCCTAGATCTACAATCTTGAATCTCCCATTTGTTTTCTATATTGTTGATTTTTCTCTTATTTGGACATTACATGCAAGGAAAATGAATTAGGTCTCCAATATGGTTTGTCATTTAAGTTATGAATTAGGTCTCCAATACGGTTTGTCATTTAAGTTATGAATTAGGTCTCCAATACAGTTTGTCATTTAAGTTATTTAACTTTTTTTCTATTATAGTTGAATATAATTTAAATTCGATTCTCAAATTTAAATTTATTTATTTTTTAAATATTGAAATGTTAGTTAAGTGTCTCTCTAAATATTTAGTACCTCCTTTACATACAATGCATTATTTGATCTCTCAAACCATTCTATTTGTTTGTTAATTTATTTATGTTCAAATAATTTTGATTAATAAAATAAATCCTTTATTTCCAAGTATTAATCATTAATTCCTCTTGAACATCATTGCCCTAGCCTTTTGTATGTTCACTTTTTAGTTTGAAAATTTTGGAAAGAAAAGTATACATTGTTTTCTTGAATAAAGAGATCTATTTTTTATTTTTTTAAAGTATTTATGATTTTTTTTTTGACAAAAACAGGTATGTTATATATTAGAGCTCAGCAATGAAGCTGCTGAAAAGTACAAACTAGTTTGAGCAAACCAGTACTTAATCTACTACCTCTGTGATTGAAAACCACTCCAGTTAAACCAAACCCATGCTAAGGGGGGAATCAATACTTAATAGTTGATTTACCTACAACTCATTTCTACCAACAACCATAGATTTATTAGTAGCGCGATCCGCCATAGCATTTAGCTCACGAAGGATATGAAAAAATTATATTTGCCTAAACGACTTAGATAGGGATTTGATTTTGTTAATCAACCTTACTAACCTTAAGTTCCTACAATGATTTTCGCCATTCATTGCTTGGATTATTAACCAGGAATCTCCAAATACCATGACTTCACCCACTCATTTATCCTTCAGTTGCTTTGAGACCTTGCCAAAGCCCATATGCCTCGGCCATATTATTGGAATCTTGCTCTATATTCCAATTGTACTCTATATCATTTTTTTTCCTTCCGAGCAAATAACGACCCCTCCACCTCTCGCTCTTCCTAGATTCCCCTTGGAAGCTCCATCAAAAAACAGTTTGAAAATCTTCCTTTCTTTCAGCCAATTCTCAAACTGGGACTTATCAAGTCTAATTTCCCAATTTTCTAACTGTGTTTTGGCCAAAGTAGCTTCAGTAGAGAAGTTGAAGTTTTGCAGCCAATTACTTTATTTATATGTCAACTTAGCTTTGTTATTAGGAATCCTCATGACACTTACAATCTCACCCATTAAAGCATTTGCCTTGATTTGCTATTTTCCAAGCTGGTTGAGCTATATCCTGGAATATTCTATGGTTACGCTCAATCCATATGCACCAACAAATAAATTTTGAGATCTTCATCCAACAAGCTCTAAAACCTTTTTTCTGATCCAGATCTCCGTTGTACATTTTATCCCAATTGATAAAACACAACTGAATATTGCCTGGTAGTTGAATCTCGACCTCCCAAGGTTTCATCATTTCATTCCAAACTGCGCTAGCATAGGGGCAATCTAAGAAGAGATGTTGAATATTCTCTTTGGCTGCTGAACACAGTGAGCATCGAAATGGTCCAATGAATCCTCTCTTCATTAGATTTTTGCTGGTGAGGATTTTACCATGCACCAACATCCAGGAAACTAAATCAATTTTGGGTAAAGTTTTACAAACCCAAATTTTTTTCTAGCCTATTGGGTTGCATGGCACATTTGGAACAACAACGAAGTGCTTGTATCCTTCCGTCGTCGTGTACCTTCCTGAGATGCTTCCCCATCCACGTCGATCCCCTCTCCTTCTCGCCAGCGGTGTTATTCCTGTTAAGTAATTTAGCAGCTGATTTTTATCATCATTGGGATCTGCAGAGCAATTGGGTAGACACCAACCAACCCAATGGGTTGGAGATTCATTTTCCCATGTTGTAACGTCCCACCTCACTTTAATTCCTAGCGTATCCATCCAATGTTTTAATCTTGGGAGAATGAGAGGAGGTTTCCCAAGAATAGCATCATGCCAAATATTTATCATCTTACCATTGCCAGGGATCCAATGCAGCTCTTCCTTGAGTTTAGCGAGCGCCTTCCTGCAAAGGGAATAGATGGGAGAGACATGATTATTTTCTTGTTTGTTGTCAAGACATTGAAGCCTCGGGCTAGAGAAATATTTGCTCTTAATCACCTGACTGCACCAGGATGGCTTGGAGTCGAACATATTCCAGAGCAATTTAGCTCCCATTACCAGATTTTGAGTTTTCAAGTCTCTGATTTGCAATCCTCCCTCCATCCTAGGTAGTTTGATTTTCTTCCAACTGATCAGAGAGAACTTTTTCTCGCCTCCATTTTTCCCTCCTTGCCAGAGGAAGGATCTCAACAAGCCTTCAATCATTGCAATCATTTTGGGAGGAGCTAGCAGGAGGGAGCATTGATAAAGGAGATAAATATTCATGACAAATTTTATCAATACCAACTTCCTTACCAGATTTAGCGAGGCTGCTCCCCATCCTAGAATTTTCTTTTTAATTTTTTCAATAAGAGGGTTCCAAGCCGAGCTTTTGGGTTTAGACTTGAAGATTGGAACCCCTAGATACTTAAAGGAGTCCCAGCTAGTTACTCCTTCAATATCAAAGACGCGAGAAATTCCAGACATCTCCCTTGGATTAATATTCCAGCTATAGATTTGGCTCTTCCGAAGATTGATTTTACTTCCGAAGGCTTGGCAATATCGGTCCAGTTCATTCTTGAATATTCTTGCTATAATCTGGCTGGCTCCTTTGAGCAAGATTGTATCATCAACAAACTGTGCGTGCTTGATATCTTTCGTTCCCCGATCCATCCTAATGCCTGATAGATCTTGATCCCGCCTAGCTTGCTCCAGCTGAAGGCTAAGCACTGAAGCTTGGATTGTATAAAGCAAAGGAGAGAGCGGGCATCCTTGTCTCAGTCCTCTCGAAGCTTGAAAAAAGGGGGCTGCCCTTCCATTGATAAGCGAGGCGATCCAGGGTTTACTAGTGCAGCCCTTGACCCATATGATGAAGCTTGGATCAAAACCGAATCTCAGCATGACTTGCTAGAGAAAGGAGCGATAGACTCTGTCAAAAGCATTTGTTAAGTCAATTTTCACCACCATTCCTTTTTCACCATTCTTCAGGCTTGAGTGGATTGCCTCTTGGACTAATATGATATTGTCCCATATTTTCTTGCCTTTGATGAAGCCTTCTTGGTTCTCAATGATGAGGTAAGGTAGAATGTTTTTTAATCTTCTGGCCATAATTTTAGTGATAATTTTGTATCCTATGTTGCATAAGGAAATGGGTCAGAATATGTCAAAGGAATTGGCATCCTTCTCTTTGGGTATGAGTGCCAGAAATGTTGAATTCGTGGTACCTCCAATTTTATCACATCTCTGTGATTTGCTAACCATTTTAAGTAAGTCTTTTTTAATAATTCCCCAACAAGCTTTGATGGAGTTTACATTATAGCCATTGGAGCTAGGTGCCCTGTAATTTTCCATGTCATCTACGACCTCCTTTATCTCCTCCATCGTGACCAATTGGTTTAATCTGTTATTATCTTTACTTTTGACAGATCTTGGAACTAGCTCCATGATCTCAATTTCAACGTTGGTAGGATGAGCTGTGTAGAGGTCATTGAAGTGTCTAGTGGCTTCCACTTTGATGGCTTCAAAGTCTTGGATAACATAGTAATGAGCATGAATCTTGAGTACATTTTTTAAGTTCTTTCTTGCCTCGACCTGTTTATGGAAATAACCAGAATTTTGATCTCCATCCTTGGGCTAACGACATCTTGGTTTCTGTCTCTACCATTTAGCTTCTTGCTTGCAGGACACGTGAAGCTAACTTTGCAGTTTTAATTCCTTTTTAATGTCTTCTTTGTCAATACTTTTTATTTCCATTCCAGTATGGTGGATTTCCAGTGCTAGTGCTGCTTGGACTTTCTTTTGGTTTGGAGAACCAATCAATTTTTCCCAGGCCTTTAGTGTCTTCTTCGATCTTCTTAAATTTCTCTTCCCAGACAGAAGAGGGTGAGCCAGTGACTGGGGTTGACCATGCATCAGTCACAATCCCGAGGAAATCCTTGTGTGAGACCCACATAGGGCTGAATCTAAAGGGCCTAGATTTTTGTCATTCCTCATCTCAAGCAGAATTGGTTTGTGGTCAGAGCCCCCGAAATGAAAGATTTTGGATGAAGAATTCAGACCCAGTAGGAGGAAGGTGTCTTGGACTAGGAACCGATCCAACCTGGATTCTATATGCCTAGGGCTTATCCTCTTGTTATTCCAAGTGAATTTTCCTTTAGAAGGGACAACATCTGAAAGATCCCACTCCAAGATGATCTCATCAACTAGTTCTCTTATGGGATCTCTAACCAACGACCCCCCTCTTTTTTCATCTTGGCTTAGAGTGATATTAAGATATCCAGCAAGGATGACATTACCTTTCATATTACTCCTTTCATCTCAGAGGTGATTCCAACATATTTTTTTTCAGCATAAGAATTAGGAGCATATATATTAAAAATTCTTACCAGGATTTTAGTTTCTTTTTGCAGCAGTATGGTGAGGATCCAGTTTGAACTATGTTTGATATCAACAACTTCGAATTTCTGCTTGTCCCAAAGGGTTCCAATGCCTCCAGAGGATCCCCTTGAGTTGATTGCGACATTTCCTCCTTTCTTCCAGAATTTTGCACTAACCTGGAGAAAAGCATCTTTCTCCATCTTGGTCTCCTGGATCAGTAAGATGTATGGCTAGGATAAATATATTAAATCTTTCATAGCTTCTTCCTTGGATTTGCTGCCTAGACCCTTGTAGTTCCAGGAGAGGACCTTCATTATTTACTTTTGGTAGTCAAGGGCATCCCTCTCTGGAATTGCCCTTGTTGACGGGTGTTTCTAGTATTTTTCAGCAGCTTTTCCAGAGTTAACTGGGAGCCTTGCAATTTGTCCTTATAGGTGGCTTTCTCCCTTAATTTTGTTTTCGATCTCCTTCCTTTGGTTTTTTTCTTTCTTGGTGTAGTCATCTCAATCTCCCCTTCTTCCTCTTCTTCTTCTTCTGTATCAGATTCTTCCTCTGACTTCCCCTGGTTTTCTCCTTCTTTTATCACCTCTCCTCCTGCATATGTATGGATCAGGATGGTAAATTATTTCTCAGATTGTTCCGATAGGACTGCTTCTGGATCCTTGATCTCTTCATTGCTGGAGTTCTCTTATGAGGCATTGGTTTCATCCCTCGTCTCATTGGTCTTGTGAGTTTCTTGACTTCCTAGGGATTACTATTGGTTATTTATTCCCCCCTCCTTTCCTTTGCGCTTCTCCGCTTTTGGTTTTAGTCTTGGTCCTTTTCACTGTTTGCCATCCTTCCTCCTTGTCTTGTTGGATCTCGAGCTTTTGAGGACAGTTTCAGATGGAGTGCTCGTATTCATGGCATCCTCTGCATTTGAATGGAAACTGCTCATAGTCAAGTTTTTGGAAGTGATACCAATTCTCCATTGATAGTTTTATGGCTTCCGGTAACCCAGCTTCAAGGTCGACCTCCACACAGATGCGGGTGCAAACATATTGATCTTTTTGGGCTTGCCATGTCGATGTACTTCCCCAGGGCGTTCCCAATTGATTGGAGGGATTTTGGGTTCCAACAGTGCATAGCTAGGTTTGGAAGCCTAACCCAAACTGGGACAACTTTGGGGGTGTCAGCCTCGGGATCAAAGTCCGGAGTCCATCCGTTCAGGTAGAGGCCTTGCAACCCCATGAAATAGGGACCGTTTCTGAATATTAGGTCCTTGTATTCCTTGGATTCAAAATCAAACGATAAATATCCTTGTCCAATTGAGTATGAAGCTACATTTTTCGAGATTAGAGGTCTCCAATTCCTTTGTACCCAACTCTCAATGTTTTTTGGCGAGGACCAGAGCTTGGTGAATTGCCCTATCAAGGCTCGATCTGCTAGCGAGAGGGCAACTTGAATAGTATCCTCCGGGGGAAGAGCAACTTCTGGCACATCTTTGATTTGTTTGACAAATTTAGGAGGAGCTCCCTCAGCATACCTGTTTCTTTGAGACGAGATTAGCTTTTCGAAAGCATCCGAATGAGGACCAAGAGGCGGTTCTCCACCCACAGTTGCCACCATAGGATCGTCACACTACTCGCCACCTCAAGAAAGCACTAATCCAAAAAACAGGCCCAGATACCGAGGCCTAGGGATCATCGAGAGCCAGAGGAGTTGGAAACCTCGTTGATCACTCCTAGAGCAGGTTGACAGATCGAATGAAGCGCTGAAACTGCACAAAGAGCCTACAGAGCTTGGGGAGCAAGATTGGATCTCTGTCAGATCCTTGAAGCGAGGATCAACACGCAGGCGCTAGAAACAAGGACTGATCAATCACTGAGAGGGACCGATCGAGCTTGCTCATCCTGTCGAAAAAGGCCCACATGCAATTTTGGTTGTACTCAGATTTCTTATGACCATCTATCATATTATTCATTTAATGTATATGCTTTTTATTTCTAACAATTAGTTTTTGCAATATTTTTAATGTATACATCATTTGTGTATACATCTCACATCTTAATAAAAAATACTTGGTTGATGTGGTTAAGTTCAACCTTAAAATCAATAATTAATTAACAACTAAAATCCCTACTTGAAGCTTAAGACAATATTTTAGTTTGGTTAGGATTTAGGATAGACATCCAAATACAAAATCATTCACAAATGAAATATAGTTGTTGACTTCTAGGGAACTTTAAAATCTTTATATTAATTACAATTCGAAATCCATTTAGAAATAGTTGCACTCTTTGAAGTGGATAATATCAAGATTAAAATCGAAAGTTTGAAAAGACTCTTATCTCTTTTATATAGAAGATCCTTCAACTATTTGATTTGAGGTTGAAGACCAGGAAACCTATCGCACTTACCTATAAAGAGATGGCTCAATTTCCCATCTTTAGGTTCCTATCTGAATGGCTCTATAAATAAGGCTCTTATCTCTTTCATATAGAAGATCCTTCAACTATTTGATTTGAGATTAAAAATATGAGATTGAAAATAAGGAAACCTATTGCACTTTTTTTCAGAGGAAAAAATACCAGCCCTTGTTATTCAATTTGAATCAAAGGACATCATATACATTCAGCCAATAAAGGGCTTCTTGATCTTTTGCATATACATGCTCAAATAGGAATCCCACAAATAAACAAAGGAAATCTAAGATCCAATCAGCCAATCAAGGAGACATAGTAGCATGAAGTCTGTCTAGTGCAGACTTTCTCATCATTCCTGTTATATAGGTAAGAAAATGCTGATATAGAGATCAAGGATGACCACAAACAAACTAATCCTGAGCAACACAAGAAGGCTGAGAGTCTCTTCCATGTTAGCTATGATCTAAATCAAATCAACACAAAATAGTGCCAAAAGAAAGCAAGAGCATAAGGCTCGGCACAAGCTAAAAAAGCTTATAATTTCCATGATCAATGATCATACCATCCAGTGATTCATAATAGTTTCCGAAACCCAAATCCAACAACAAAGCCTGCTTGGAGAGACCATCAGCTTGTTGGTTGTGCTCACGAAAAATATGTTGAATGGTCACGAATGGAACAAGTTGCAGCAATGAAAGTATGTCATCACACCAATGACTCAGAGATGGGACATTTAGAGATGCGGGTCTGTTAACCCAAGAGATAATGACAAGAGAGTCACCAAATATAGACTGCAGTGGAATCCCCATCTGTTTGCTCACCATAAGAATGGCCCAAAGTGCTAGTAGCTCAAATCTAGTGTTTGTGTTATTGCCACAGCCCAAGGAAAAGTTTAAGGAAAAAGCAGCATTCGGATGTATCACAAAACCAGCACCACCAATGTTCTCTGCAGCAGCCCCATCAAAAAAGCCACAAGGGTATCTGATCAAGGGACCAGGGCCAACAACTCTAATTTTTTTTTTTGGGGGTGGAATCAGATGCAGGAAAATGAGGTCATTAATCATCTTACAACGAGCATGGATAGATGGCAATTTATTGTAAAAAATGCATCGATTCATATGTTTCCAGATACACCAAAAAAATAAAATAGGAAGATATCTGAAATGAGAGCTAAAAGTTATACTTCTGAACCAATGTTCCAAATAGGAAGAGACAGAACAATGATGGCAAGGAGGCAGGCTGTAACGATCTTCAAAGAAGGAAAATACTCTTTTAGAGAAGGAACGGGTCAAGAAGAGATGCTGGGTATTATCTTCTCCCCTATAGCAAAGAATACACCTGCTCGGGCCCTGTTTGCCACGATGTTGGAGTTGTTCCCAGGTCAGAATCCGATTCCTGGCAGTCAACTAGATGAAACAAATGATTTTTTTGGTATATTAAGATCCCAGAGCAAATCAAGAACTGGAGGCTGACCCACAGAGCATAACGAAGAAGCAATACATTCGTAACCATGTGCAATAGAAAGAGAACCCACATAATGATTATAAGACCATAATAACGAATCACAAGGATCTGAAAGTCGTATTCTTCCATACTCCAACCCCGTGATGTAAATGCCCCATAGCATCTTCCATTCTTCCTGCAGGTCCAAATTTGTTGCCGTGAACAAATAGCTTTGAGCACAAGAGATGTGATTCCTGGCTTGATCCAGCGTGCAGATACCATAATCCTCCAAGTATTCACGAAGATCGAAAGGGAGCAAAAAATATGATCCCTGACCAACAATAGGATCCAATCCCAATCGAATATCCCTCCCTTTTCCAACCTTCTAGATGAGTCCACTGCCCAGCCAAGAGAGCGTATGAAGAAAGCCCTTCCAGGTCACAGAAACTCCTTGAATAGAAAATGATTTCTTGTGAATCCAGGAGTGCAAGGAAAGTCTTTTCATATACTTCACAGTCAATAATTGAAACCAAATACTGTTTCTATTGATAGCCTGCCAGAAACTTTTAAGCCGCAAAGAAAGGCTGAACCAGTACAAGTGCTTTATACGCCATCCACCCAGAGAGGTCGGGCAAGACAGAGTATGCCAATAAGCAAGATGGAATTTTTTGTTTTTCGCAGAAGAACCCCACAGAAAGGAGAAAATCATACTTCTAAGTTTATCAAGAATGGATTGAGGGACCGGAACCAGTGCCATCCAATAAACCGACAGACTAGTGAGCACTGCTTTTATCAGAACAAGTCTACCACCAATAGATAAAAGACGAAAAGTTGAGTGCTGAATTCTATTTGCAAATTTTGTAAGGATCCAGTGCCAATCCTTAACCAAGTATCCAAGTGGCTTAATCAAATAACCTAGGTAATTAAATCCCTTATTAATGTGCTCAAATTTGTAAGGGAGAAACCCAGAGATCCTGTTTAGAAGATCAACATCCAACTCGTTATAGGGGAAGCATGATTTGTCCATATTAATTTGCATACCAAAGGCATCACAAAAAGTATCCAGAATGATTTTAAAAGCCACCCATTCCTCAAAAGTCCCATAACCAAACATGATCACATCATCTACAAAAAGTAGATGTGTGAGAGAAAGCTAAGGATAAATCTTGATGCCCCGGATCTTACCATTTTTTTGTGCATCCTTGATTAACAAACTAAGCCCTTTGATGACTAGTATAAATAGGAGAGGGGATAATGGACATCCTTGTCGAATACCCCGAGAAGCAGTAAAAAAACTTAAAGGAGATCCATTAACTAGTAGGGCAAAGTTTGCAGAAGACATATAGCCCAAGATCCAGTTCACACCTTCCAAAGGGACTCCAATTTGAAGAAGAATAAGTCTGATGTAAGACCAATTCACCCGGTCAAAAGTCTTAGTCAGATCCAGTTTTAAAATAAGAGCACACCTGTTTTTAGTTTTAACAGTGTGGAGGACTTCTTGAGTAATAGCCAGAGGTTCTGTGATTTGTCGATTCTTCAAAAAACCAAATTGTTGAGGTGAGATGAACTTATCTAAAAAGGGCTTAAGTCGTAGGGCTGCAACCTTGGAGATCAACTTATATACCAGATTACAAAGGGAGATGGGTTAGAAGTCAGCAAAAGAGATGGGTTTTTCTTTCTTGGGAATAAGCGCAATGAAGGTGGAGTTCAAAGAGGGTGTCACCCGACCTTCCCTTCTGGAGGATTCTACCACCTTAACTAGATCAAGTCCTAAAATGTCAAAGAAATCCAGACATAATTCAACAGGCCAGCCATCAGGCCCCAGAGACTTGTCCTTTTTGAAGGATTTGAGAGCAGCTTCAACTTCTGCTGATGAGATTTGACATGTGAAAGACTCACTCTCCTCAGGGCTGATGAAAGAGGGAAATAATCAGATAACTTTAAGTTGGGCCACAATATTGGTTAAATGGTCATCAACAAAGATTTTCTTGAAATACCGGATCCCCAAGGCCTTAATGTCCAAATCATCTACAACCAGGTTGCCCACCTCATCTTCAAGACCCCATATAGCATTATGATTTTTCCTAGCTGAAGCTACAACATGGAAGCATTTTGTATTGGCATCACCCTATAATGCCCACGACAATCTGCTTTGAAGTCTAGCAGATTGCAATTCATGGTCAACCCAACTCTGAAGCTCAAGTCTAAGTGCTTTAAATCTAGATTGATCACTGGCACCCAAAATACTTGAAGACGAGGATTCAAGAAGAGTGTTAATCTCATCCTCCAGAAGTATAGACTTATCCTTCATCTCAAGAGTTTTTTTTTAGTCTAGTCTTTGACTTTTCCTTTAAGAAGACAAAGTTTGACAGAGAGATCTTCCATAGCATCCATCGGATTTACAGAGGGAAAAAGAGACCATTATGTTCGAATCATCTTTACAAAATCCTTATTAGCCAACCAAGAGTGGTTGAACTTGAAAGGGAAGGAACAAGAGACAGGATGATGTATCCATTCGAAAAGAACAGGGTAATGATCAGATCCCCCGAAGTGATGAGCTCAGACCCGATGTCTGGCAAGAAGGCTAACAAGATTATAAGAAAGCAAAAATCTGTCCAGCCTTTTAGAAATGCCCTCATCCCCTACCCTTCCATTCCGCTAGGTAGGCCCAACACAAGAAGGGGCCACATCCGCCAGTTGATGGTCCGAAAATAGTTTAGTAAAATAAGGACCAAGAGGATCAATTTGTGCCTTAGAGCCCCAAATCTCAGACCCATTCAAAGTGAGGTTAAGATCACCCACAAGAATCAGATTAAGCAAGCAGAGAAGACCACCCCTAGCCACCGAATTCCAGAATGATTCTCTATGGATATAGGGGCCATAACAGTTTAGGATGGAAAGAGAGATGGTCAACCCTCTGAGATGAGCCTTAAGTAAGATCCCAACCACTGTATGAAAGGCTTTGCATTTGAAAAGTTGTGGGTTCCAACCTGAAAGGACGCCCCCCGAGAGACCAGAGGAGCTGGTAGCGCAGAATTCCCAACCAGGATAGAGTTTGGAGAAGGTGAGTAAGGCAGGAAAAGTATTGTTCATAGTTTCTTGTAAAAGGATAATATCAGGCGAGAGAGAAGAGAAAAGATAGCGGAGGCTTTTTTGTTTAGCTAATCCCCCCAAGCCTCGAACGTTAAGAGAGAGAATGCGCATCAGGAACCATGCTGAGGAGGGGTCATAGCTCTAAGAACCCTATGAGGAGAAGAAGATTGATTGCGAGCCTTGTTTTTAAGCCTAGTGGATAAGGGGGTATACGGAGTAGGAACAGGAGCCAAATGCTCAGATGGGGCTTTTTTTTTCTTTCTGATAGTTACATTTTCGAAACGTATAGAATCCAAGGGTAAGACTGAAGGGGAGAGAGGGGTCTTAGCAGAAAAAATTTCCAGGGACTTCTGCAAAGAGGGGTCTGCAAAGGAAGGTGAGGAAACAGGATTGTGAGGTGGACTCGAGAGAACAATGGGGCAAGGACGAATCAAAGGAAGGAAAAACCAGAGTCCAAAAAAATGGACGGAGGAGAGACTTCGACATCCAACGAATGGGGTTTTGTAGGCAGGCAAGAGGAGGATGGCACAAAATGAGGAGAGCCCTCGGCTTCCAAAGAGAGGTGTAATGTAGGAAGGCAAGAGGAGGAGGGTAAATCCATAGGGTTATCAACAACAACACAAGAAACAGGAGAAGAGCAGATCGCTACAGGCTCAAGAACTTCAACAGATAAGGGGATAGCAAGACAACCATCCGCCGAGTCCAATAGAGAGAGTTCACGTTCTGAGGCGTCATAAAAAAGAGAGCAAGCGTTGTGATAAGTACCTAGCACAGAAGGAGCAGCAAGAGGAGAAAAGGTCCTCGTCGAAGGATCATCCAAATTAGGAGGAGCAGAGCCACGTGCCACAGGGGAACGATGCATCAACGAGGAAGCCAAACCTTGACGGAGGACAGGACATTCTCGGCGAAGATGACCAATATCCCTACAATGATTGCATCTGAAGGGAATGTTCAAGTAATCAAGTCGCTGAGAGAACAGGTGCTCAAAACAAAGTATCTCGACATCTGCCGACAACCCCATCGAGATATCCAATTCCACAAGGATCCTGGCCATCCTTTTGTCATAGGAATTCATGAAGTCATCCTCCACAGCCACGAAGCGACTAATGGTGTTACCAATACCTTCCAGCAGGGATCAGTTCCAAAGAGGAAAAAGGAGACCCGGGAGCAAAACCCACAGGTGACGTTTCCTCGCCCGTTCCCTAAGAGGGTCAAAATTAACATGCCATCTATCTAGGACCAGAGACCCCACTCCAATACGCCATAACGAGTTGAGGACCGTCGTTGCATGGGAGTCTTCCAGAAAAACAAATACAATCCACCCCCATGCCAATAAGTAATCATGGGTACGTAAGAGAGGAAAGGCTTCCAGTGCTCTGAGGCCCAGGAAAAACCGGCCTTCTTGTCCATACTACAGTATTCAAGCCTACCAATAAGAGCACACGAACACAGAGCTTCAACCCTTTCCATGTAGACATCGTGTCCCACAACAAACCGAAGCTTCCCCTATAAATCCTTGTGCGCTTTTGCTTTTCGACAATGACGAGAGCGTGCAAATGCCGCATCCGACAAGGGAGGGGTCACAACGGCGAGACCTTTCGACATGGAGTACAGAAGAGGCAGAGCAGACAGCAAGCCAAAACCCAAATGTCAACGAGAGCATAAAACCCGTGAAGGGGTGCAACAAACCCTAGGTTATAAGACCCAGGTAGAGAAAGGCACAACAGGCCAAAAACCCCAGTGGGGTGAGGTTAAAAGAGACCCTAAGGGTCACGACAAAGGCGCAGAAACCTAGGGACAGACAAAAAAACGGAGAGTGTGTAGAAAACCAAAAGTAACAGCCGGACTGATAACAAGAAGGTCAACCCCAGAGTCACGGAATCACAAAGGTGGCGAGCTAGAAACGACGTAAAGAGGAAACCCAAAACCTGCCAATATACCCGCGAGCCTTGATAACCTACAAAGAGTCAGCAAGACCCAGAATCATCACGGGATGTACCGAAAACCGACTAAAAGATATCACTGAAATTCCCACTTTTTGTAACTGGTTGGTACTAGTCCTCTGCTAAGAGGATGGACTCCAGTCGTCGGTTTCAGCAATGGGGGAGGTAGGAGAAGGAGCAAGAAACAGACCAAATGTCGAGGGTCGATCCCAAAACCCTAGAAGAAACAATGACCGAGACGCACTACAGGAAACAACTAAAGAAAGAGACCAGCCAAAACGAAGCACATGAAAGGTGACAGCTTCTCCCCAAGAGAAAGCACTAAGACAACAGACATGAGACCCCGAACACAGAAAACCTGAAATAGACACGCGAGAAAGGAGCAAAAATGAGCCTACAAACTAGAGAAAGCTGGTAGGAAAGAGAAGACAATGCACACTCCATCCTTTACGACACAACTCACCAGAGCCAAAGAAACTGTCCGCAACCCTCGTACCGTCTGCAGACCTCACTCCTCCATTCGGTTTCTCATCTCGAAATGTGCTTGAAAAGCAATATTATTAATGTAAACCTATTGCACTTACCTATGAAAAGATAGCTCAATTTTCTATTTTTAGGTTCCTATATGAATGGCTCTAAGAGGAAAGGCACTTGAGATAAATAGTTTTTGATGAAGGTTACTCACACTGTCCTCTATCATAAGTGCATAATTGACACCTTCACTCACTTTGGTGGACTTGGAGTCCCAACAATTTAAGTGTTTGGAAGTCCCTCGTTCAACTCTACTATTTGTTTTATGTTATGAACTATTTAAATATAAATTGATGCACGCTTAAAAAAACAAAAAAACAAAAAACCACAGCCGCAGTGATTAAGTACGTGTGTAGTAACCCTACATTCTGTGTTAACGCAATGTCAAAATGACAATCTCCCTCAGCATTAAATGTTAAACTAAACTGCCTTGACAGGCTAGGATCGTCCCAATATTCTTCATGTTTATCTTTTCGAATAAAATCTTCTAAATTAACAAAATAACAAAAGTGCAGTAATGGTTTAATCACATCGTGGTTTGCGCGTCTCAAATTCTCTCTGCATTCAGCCAGGGTTACCTTTAGGTAAGCCGACTGTAAGTGGGCTATCTTCATCACTACCGTCTTCTGTTTCTGCTATTAGCGACTAGCTCAGCTCCGAAACAGGTTGGTTATATCTGCCATTCTTAATTTCATCTGTAACCATTTTATGTACTTGTTTTTCTCGGGTTTCTAAAGTTACAGAGAAAGGGTTTCGCTTATAGACCGTTCTCATACTTGCCTGCAAACTAAGGTTTTACAATTTGGGTTTTCTATTCATCTAGGGTTTTAATAATTGGGGGTTCTATACACCTGGGCCTTTAACATCTTGTATTTTGAGGAGGTTTGTGCACCTTAATTTGCAGCTAGTGATTCAAGATGTGTTATTTTCTGAAAAAATATCTTTACAATAGTTTGACAACTAGGGTTTTGACATTTGCTGTTTCAGAAAATTTCAGATTTTGTTTGGTTAGCAGGGTTTTGAAGCCATCCTTTTGATTCCTGGGATTTAAATATCATGCCTTTGGCATAATCTCAGATTCTTTGATGCATTTGCGTCTCAGTTGGCATTAGAGGCATCAATATTTAGGTCTGTTGGAACTTTTCTCTGTTCTGTCTGGCTTGTCTGTCAACCAGGGTTTGCATATTTTTTTTTAACATCCAGAGTGTGAGATTTTTACGAGGGGTTAAATATTGATTTGACATTTATCTCTGGGTTTTCAATGTCTGCACTTCAACACTATCTCGGAATCTCGAATGTTGTAGGTGTAACAGCAGGGCGTTTGATTTATATGTACTTTTCTGAAAAATTAGGCGAGCTTGCTTGGGTTTTGACATCTGGGTTGTCAGATCCTTAAGAGATTTCATAGTTAGCCGGGCTTTAAGATCCAGCAATTTATATGCTGTGAGATTTTAATATACCAGATTCTAACATTACGTTTATGTTTTCGGTGTCTAGACTTTTAAGATTTTTGTTTGTTTAGAGTGTGTTGCTTTCTGAATCACCGAGATATAGGGTTATAGTTGAATTTTGCTGGGAACACGGATAAATTTCGTTTTGTTTGTTTTTCCAGATATCTGAAAACATGGTTGGAACAAAGCAACCGCAATTAAATGTCCCGAATGTTGCTGACAATCCAGACGGCTGGGGACCTCCGGAGGACCATGTTATGCTAGAAAACCAACTGCAGAATGTGCCTTATGCCCCTTTCTCTAAAAATGAGCGGCTTGGAAGGGTGGCAGATTGGACCCGGAACTACAATGCTCGGCCCAATGCGAGGGGTGGGCAAGAGAGTAGTGTCTTTGATTTTGTTTTTGATGAGGCAGATGAGGAATCATTTCGTTTGGTGGATGGGAAGCCCCCTCCAAAACCCAGGTTTGGCCCCAGGTGGAGGTTCCAACAGCAGAGGCAACTCCCTCAGAGAAAGGATGAAGAAGTCGAGGCCAAAAAGCGGGAAGCTGAGAAGGAGCGCCAGCGTCGGGATCGGTTTTACAACCAGAACAGGAACAACATGCAACGTAGGGAAGCTGCTGTGTTAAAGAGTTCTGTAGATATTCAGCCTGAGTGGACCATGCTTGATCAAATTCCATTCACTACTTTTTCCAAATTGAGTTACAGTGTTGGTGAACCAGAGGATTTAGTGATGTGTGGTGCTCTCGAATATTATGACAGGGTATATGATCGAGTCGCACCAAAGAGTGAGAAGCGCCTGGAGCGTTTCAAGAACCGAAACTTCTTCAAGGTAACCACTACTGATGATCCTGTTATCAGGCGACTTGCAAGTGAGGACAAGGCTACTGTATTTGCCACGGATACAATTCTGGCTACGTTGATGTGCTCTCCACGGTCAGTCTATTCATGGGACATTATAGTCCAGAAGGTGGGCAATAAGCTATTCTTTGACAAAAGAGACGGGTCTCAGTTGGATTTGTTGTCTGTAAATGAGACATCCCAAGAGCCTCTGCCTGAAGCAAAGGAAGATATCAACTCTGCACATTCTCTAAGTGTCGAGGCGGCATATATCAACCAGAACTTCTCACAGCAGGTCCTGATTAGAGATGGCAATAAGGTGGAGTTTGAGGAGCCTAATCCATTTGCCTCTGAAGGAGAGGAGGTGGCATCTGTTGCCTATCGGTACAGGCGCTGGAAATTGGATGAGGACGTAGCACTCGTTGCAAGATGTGAAGTCCACAGTGTTTTGGATTTAAGGGGGCAATCGCAATTCCTCACTTTGAATGCTTTGAACGAATTTGATCCAAAGTATTCAGGAGTTGATTGGCGCCAGAAATTAGAAACTCAACGAGGTGCTGTTTTGGCAACTGAGCTCAAGAACAATGCAAACAAACTTGCAAAATGGACAGCGCAAGCTCTTCTTGCAAGTGCAGATGTCATGAAGCTGGGTTATGTGTCACGAATTCACCCTCGTGATCACTTCAACCATGTTATATTGAGTGTTCAGGGGTACAAGCCCAAGGAATTTGCCATGCAGATTAATTTGAACACTTCCAATATGTGGGGTATTGTGAAATCGATTGTTGATCTCTTTCTAAAACTAAATGAAGGAAAGTATGTACTTGTTAAAGATCCTTCAAAGCCTCAGGTGAGAATATATGAGGTTCCTCCTGATGCATTTGAGAATGATTACGTGGAGGAACCTCTTCCTGAGGAAGAGCAGGTGCCCCCTCCAGCAGAGGAAGAACCTGCTGCTAAGCCAGATGAAGAGAAGGATGTTGATGCAGATGTGTAGGTGAGCGTCTATTGGGCACGGTGGTTTTATTTTTAAGATATTATTGAGGTTTTGTTTTTGCTGGACATGTCATCAATGGTACAAGTGTTTATGGTAGTAATTTACAGGATGCTCATGTGGTCTCTTAGTTAGTACCTGTACTCGTTGATGGTGCTAAGACAGAAAAAAATGCAAGCCTAAACTGCAAAACATTTAACATACTATATGCTATTTTACTGCAAGGTTAATGTGAGCCACTTTTGTGAATGCATTTAGAATGCGATATTGTTTTCTTATATGGGCAGACCTAGTTTAAGGGATCATAAGTATTTGTTTAAGCCAATAGCATGCTACATTTCTGGGAGTGCCTCTTGGTACAGGAATTTTATCACTAGATTTTCTTTGTGGCATGCCTTTGGAAATCACAGGTATTTTGCTGCAAGGTTAATGCCAGCCACTTTTGTGAATGCATTTAGAATGCGATATTGTTTTCTCATATGGACAGACCTAGTTTAAGGGATCAGAACTTTTTGTTTAAAACAATAGCATACTGCATTTCTGGGATTGCGTCTTGCTGCAAGAATTTTATCACTAGATTTTCCTTGTGGCATGCCTTTGGAAATCACAGGTACCAGTTCCAATTTATTGCCTTCATTGGACCTTGTGCACTTACTGGACTTCTATATGCAGTAGTTGTAATGCTTTCAATTTATGCTCATCACATAGAAATATGCAGTAGTTGTAATGCTTTCAATTTACGCTCATCACATAGAAATATGCAATAGTTGTAATGCTTTCAATTTATGCCTCATCACATAGTGACATTGGCTAGCTTGTTTGTGTTGCGGTCCCTCTCATTCTGTACTTTGGCATATTTTTTCTTTTCATCCATTGCTGTGTCAGATTTCTTATGACCCCATATCGAGTTTGTCACACAGCCATTTACAGCATCCAGCAACAATTTTTGAACTTGCAATAGCTATTGTTGTAGGAAGCTTTGGCGCTGACTTAGACCAAGCCCTATTGGTAATAATGGGACCTTCAATTGATGTACTAATCTTACTGTTATTACTAATAACTATTAGTCTATGTCGTTCTTGCTTTGAAGACAATGTGGTTTCGATAAGTTGTAATTCGATCTTTTTTGCTGCTGCAGCAGTTTGATCAATTGATTAAGTGGGTGTTGGAGGTATTAATTTAGTAACAGATGTTTATGGATTAGTTTTTGTGATACGTTGATAAGATATTTTATAGTTCTTCTGTATTTCATGATCCATAATCTAATGCGGTTTGTCTATGAGAATAGTTCTTCTGTATTTCACGATCCATAATCTAATGCGGTTTGTCTATGAGAATCATTATTTACATAAGATATGTAAATTGTGATTCTGATAGAAAATCCTCATTATTCCAGAATATAACATATCTTTGAATGTAATTGAAGCACTACGGAATAACAAGCAAGTTAATTATAATAGAATATGAAAATCTAAAGCATTTGCAACTTTACCCTAGTCTCCAGTAATATAATCTCAATAACCTTAGTTTCCAATATAAAATCTGAGAGTTGAAGTGTAGCATTACAAAATAGTAATCGTATAGTTGCAATGGATCTAATCTCACACGTAAAAGTCAATAATAGAAAAATGTAGAACACATCTTCAGTATAAAGTTTAGTCTCCAGTAACCTGTGAACACAATTGAAGCATTACAGAGTAGCAAACCTGTAAAGTTAAATATAATATAGTCTTAGAATGTAAAGCACTACAAAATAACATCTTTACTTTAATAATAAAATTTCAGAATGTAATGGTTGCAAAACAAAATAGCGTTCATAATTGTAATGAATTTAATTACCCAAAAACAAGTCAATAATTGAGGATGTAATTTTAGCGCTACAGAATAATAATCATATAGCTGAGAATCGAGATGCATTCAATCACAAATAAAATATAGTCAAGTAAATTCTGAAGTCATAGCTATTTATAACCATGTAAGTATAATCATAATAGAATTTACTTGATTATATTTTATTTGTCATTGAATACATCTCAACCATATATAGATATGAAAGTACTTCCAAATAATCTTGCTGATATTATCTGAGATTCTATTATAATTAAATTTAAATGGTTATGAATAGCAATGACTTAAGAATTTACTTGACTATATTTTATTTGTGATTGAATGCATCTCAACTATGTAAATATATGAAACTACTTCCACATAATCTTGCTGATATCATACATAGCGTGTCAAACACTACTCTTATCTGAGATTCTATTATAATTAAATTTAAATGGTTATGAATAGCAATGACTTCAAAATTTACTCGACTATATTTTATTTGTGATTGAATGCATCTCAACCCCATATACATATGAAAGTACTTACACATAATCTTGCTGATACCATACATAGCGTGTCCTAAAACAATATTGTGCTTACCATCCTAGTCCCTTGAGAACGAACTCGACTTCATGCCATAGGAGTCTTCTTTCATGAGCTGTAATCAATAACAAATAGGTAAATCCTACAGTACCGTCAAGCCATCGCATATCCTAATACAAGTCCATAACATATATAATAAAGTTGTAATGCAACTTACATTGCCCAACAACACCACACGTACTTGTGGGAGTATTTTGACAAAAGTTTCAGGTTTGGTACCGCTCTTATATACATTTTTCAAATGCACCGAAATCCTTTTTCCCAAAGCACAAGCTGTTGTCGGGACTCGGGAGAGTGATATGCTATGTTGTAAATCTCAGTATCCATTTCAAAATTTCCTGATGCATGCTGTCAAAAGAGCTCAGATATCTTGCGAATTGATCTGTGATTCTGTCCTGTTCAAGGCATTAAACAAGGCTCATATTGTTGAAACATCAGTCTCTATGACCTACAATTTGCATAAGATCAAAATTGTGAAAGCCAGATCCTCCTTTCATTTTTTGCCAACATAAGTGTGTTGTAGGTGCTTGCCGTCTTTTTGGTTGTGTACCCAAATCAATTATTTTTTCGAAAGAATACAAAATGCCAACTCCCACTGGCCTGCTCTTGCACAAACACAGATAGGTAAGACCGTTAAGAACATCCTCCGCTTCTTAATCACATGATGGTATGCCTCTAAGGCAAGCTTAAGTTGGTCATACTGCAGAAAGGTATAGATACTTACTAAAAGGTAATAGGTCATCATTGTCTCGCTGTGACCTGCCTGCTTCATTTTTCCCCACTGTTGCACCAACTTCCATTTGCCTGCTCTCCCACAAACAAATTGCTGTTTCCAGTGCTTTTAGCACACGTGGAGAGCATAGCAAGGTTCTCACCCTTGAGGGTGACAATCTGCTTTTGTTACGGAAGTATATGCATGTTTTGATGGCTTAATAATCTTGGTAATGCTTTCAAAGGCATTTCATGCATCATCAATGAAGGCCTTTATCAGAAAAGCAGCAACAGGGGAATCACAAGCATGCCAAGTGAGCTGTAGACCTGAATCCGTGATGCTCCTGTACTCTCTCAAAGCATCGGAGATCTCGATGGCTCCTCTAATATTGACGACCATTCTTGATAATCTTGGTCCACATCCATGAATTGCAAGGAACTAGATTTGTCCGCATTTTCAACACAGGTAACCTTATTTCCATACCCCTAAAACATTTTCTTTCAATCGATTAACCACAGCAAGAGGCAATTCAGTGTCTTAGACAGGTGTTTTTCTCTGAGCATTCTTTTCTCGGATTGTAATTAAACATTAGCACTATATAACCCTTACATTGCACCATTTCTTGGCCAATCACAACACTGGGTTAACATTCACTAGAGATCAGGGTAATATCATTAGTACTGCCATGAATGATAGCGTTGTAGATTCTGATTGAACTCTCACATAAATCACAACTCTGAATTGAAAATGGACAAACGATATAACCCTATCTATGAAAATAAAGATTCAGGACACTCAACATTGAAAATCAACTCTGATATCAACCGGTTTCTAAGAAGATTTTATTGTTGAAATTTAAGGGTTTGCGATGTTTTAGCACAAGTAGTAAACTAAGAACTTAAATGCATGAACATATAAATTCAGATCTAGAATAGTGTTGCTTAATAAAATTTAAACTGTAATAAAACAAAAACATAATTTTTGTCTCTTTCAACTTAACACTCCATTAGTCACTGTGTTACCGTTGGTTCTCGAGAATCATCAAATGCCATGTATAGTAACAACATGATAAAATAATGTACAGTAGATATCAGCAGTAAGGAATTATAACCAGTATTTGAATCAGCCTTATACTAAGGTGCCTTAGGTTGATCTTGTCACCGAAGGGACAAGTCAACTAGGCAAACATTTTACGTACCTTGAGAGGGTTAAGGTCGAAGTAAACAGACCTCAGATTCTTAATTCAAATTAGCACAGTCATATCCAGTATAGTCATGCTAAGCAGAGATACATAATCATACCAAGTAGTGACACAGTCATAGATCAACTTCACACTGGGCAGTGACCCATAGTTATAATGGGTAAAGTCAAACAACTCATGTTGCAGAGGAGAGCAACCACTCTGATGTAACAAGCGAGAAGAACACACTCCTAAAGAGCCACAAGATAGTTCAGTTTGTGAAGTAGAGAAGAATAAAAAAATAGTTACGCAGAAGGATCACACAGATACAACACAGAGGGATCACGCAGGAGTAACATAGAGGGATCACGCTGATACAGGCAGGATAGACCTAGTCTCGTGGAGCAGTGAAAGGCCACGTGGGGCAGCACACGGGAGCAAAAGTGAGCCATGCCGGAGGCAGCGTTGGAATTTGAAGAAGTTTTGTCCGTCAAATACTTCTAAATATTTTGGGAGAATGTCAGACCAGTCAGGCAAATAATTTTCTAAAACTTATTTTTGATGTCTAGCGATTTCTGTAAGCCGTTATTAATTTTTTCTTAGTTTTTCTAAACCCAAATTTTAATTGCATGTAATATGGATGCTGGTGGGTGTATATTGCATAATGTTAGTGGGTGTCATTTATGGTTTGTGTTATATTTGTTAAGTGATTTTGTTAGATTTTTTTAAAGTATATAATACAAAATAATCTTTTCACTACTTAAATTATTTAATAAAAAATTATTAATGAAAAAATTCTACCCTCATGGTTGAAGGGTAACTTAAAAAAAAAACCGTTATGTGACTGGGAAAATAGAAGCTCAAAACGCCAAAAAAATTTAGTCTGAAGGGTAGAGATGAAATGAAATTCCAACCACAAGCATCAGAATAACCCAACCACAGTCACACTGATGTGCAATAGTCACAATCACACAAGAGCAGAGAAAGTCACATAAAAACTTGGCAGAGATAATTAGCCACAAAAACCTTGTATCAATTGAAGATGGATAACCTCTCCTTTTGTAAGATGGGGAAAGACTTAGATATGATAAAATGGTCCAAAGGTCATAGGATAAAATAAATGGACCAAAGGTCTTTATTAATAAAACCATAAAATAAACGTTTAATGATCTTATAATAAAGTCATAAAGTAAATGGTCCAACTAAAAGAAAAGTGTACCAAAGAAACCCATAAGGTGAGAGTCAGCATGACAAGGGTACCCACATAATAAGAGTGTTAGGACCAAGTAAGATAAAATACCATGAGTCAACACAACGGTCACAATAAAACAACCCACAAACCCACAAGATCAGGGTGAACCATATAAGGTTGACAAACAAGATCAGTTTTCTTTTCTCTCTCTCAAAGTACATTATTTTATATATTTTGTCATCACCGTATAAGGGAAAGATCCAAATCGGATGGTATGATTCTTTGGTTCTCAACACTGCTCCTAAAGGTTAGATGCTAGTGACATCATCAAGAGGTGGCCAGTCCCTTGAGAAACAATCTAGCAATAACGATTAGGAGAGAGGACATCGTCTTCCATTCTTAAAGAATGGCTTTCATCCCTAGGCTGAGTTTTAGTCTCACACTGAATCATGTTGATCGACCCTTGGAGCCTGACGGTGTCCTCCATTCTCTAAGAGAATGGTCCTCAGTACTAAGCTGAGTTTCAGTCCTAGACTAAAAGTTGATCAACTACTTGCACGAACTACTTGGACATTGTGTCCCTGGTCTTAGACCAAAATATGTCTCTGCCTCTACCTGCAGGATCTATGTCACATGCCCCAATTTGCAAAAACAATTTTATATTATTTGAGGAACATTGTGTTAAATTTTATGCTAAGTTGTAATTGATGACCCAGTGGGGTCAAGAATATTTAATGTAAATTCAGAATGTTTTATTTATAAATAAATAAATGAGGAGACAACAACTTAGGGGAGCTGTTAAAAGAGTGTTCACTGGTCAATTGGTGGAGGAGACTGGGTGGAGAGCAAACTGACATGTGGCAGCATCCTCAAACCACTTCCAACTGTTGCAGGTGGCAACTTCCCTATATTTGTGGTCATGATTCCCCAAGAAAGTGGAATCAGAGCAGGTGGCTCATTTAATGAAAACTGACCCAGAAGACCTAGGCATCTCTATAAAATTTCCCATTGAAGAGAGCTGGGGCTGCTCATTCTAGAGAAGTGATCATTCAGGGTGAATGAATTTACTCAAGAAAAATTCAATGGAGGGGAGTCTAGAATGTGTTTGAGAGAATAACTGTTGAGATTGATCTAGTTGCAGCTTTTAAGCTGAAGATCATACTGATGAGAGTAGATTGATATCACTGAGGTAATTGAGCCAGTCAGGTGACATAGGTTTTTACAGTTGCATTCTCGACCCAGTTCTCAGCCAAGAAGACCAGGAACAGACTCGGGGGTCCTGAGTAAGCGTTGTTTGAGCGCTCTGCAGGAGATTGGTAGGAAGAAACGACTTCCTTAAGCTGTTGTCGTCTTGTCCTCAACAGGTTCTATTTTATTTTTATTGTCTTGGTTAAGTAAATCTTAGTTTATCTATTACATGCATGTTAAATGTTTAGGGTTGAGAAATGAAAAGTAACTGTGTAATATTAAGTTCAATAAAATTGATAGATTATTTATAGAAATAGAAATGATTATGTAAATAGTGAAATAGATATAATTTAAATTTTCAAGCTGTGTTTTTCCACGCCTGAACTCAGGTCGTACTAGTACTCTAGCACAGTTAGATTGTTTTAAGTAAATAAAATAATTCTTTTATTAGAAAGAAAATAGTAGATATGATTTTTGTATCTGTATGTAAATAGAAATAGATTTTATTTCAATGTTTATGAATACAATGAAAAAACAGTGTTATGTTTTGCTTACACTTATTGTTTTACTTAAACCAACTAAATGGAAACACAGATATAAGAAAATAGTAAATATAATATTACTGCAGTATTATTATACTGATAGGAAATAAAAATATTACAGTAAAATAAACAACTAATGTTTGAGAAAGCACATAAAAAGGTAATAGCAAAACAGTTTTAAATATTAACTTAACCAAAAAAACCAGGGTAAGGATTCTTTATAATCTTTTTATATTTACAAAAATCATTGAGAGTCGAGATTATTCTAGTTTTTAAGTATGCTGCACTAGAAATCTAAGTATTATTTCTTAACTAAAATTGGAAGTAAAACGGATAGAATATTTTCATTTCCTACAGAGTTAACATCATAAGTACAACTGTAAATCACACTATCTTCCATTAGTCCATTTCTTAAAAACAAAATTAAGAATACTTTAAGCAGAAACAAATTTTCGTAAGCTGTAGGGTTTACAGTATTTCTTTTAAACCCTTAAAAGCCAAGTACTAGAATTTAACATTATCTTCTAAACAGAGCTTAAAATAATCTATAATTTATAGAGTAGTAATGAATAAAATATACAGGTAAATAATGAACAAAATTACACTAGTAATTATAAACCATGTACAATATAAATCTCAAATTTAGGCAGGCTTATAGTCTGTAAGAATCAAAGGGGCGAAACCCTTTCTACTATTAAAATCAAATACATAATAATCCTGTATTAAAATATAACCAAGTACATTACTGACAGGTTAAACAAAACACAGTTCACAGTTTTCATGTAAAAGTAAAACTGAAGTAAACGAAACAGAGCTTTTTTTAAACTCCAGAGCATAAGGAGTTTCTTATATTTTTAAATCAATAGTATTACATTATCAAGCCGTAAGGCTGATTTTGTTTAACCAAAACCAAATATACATCACGGCTCATGAGCCTGTGCTACCCAGCGAGCACCGCAAGGGTTTTCACTTAAAATATGAGTAATAAACAAACTAAATATCTTAACCAATGGAGAATCCGAAGCCATGTTTCCAACCACTGGAAATTTCATCCAACAACCCATATTGTAAGTAGGGAGAACCCACATCGAGACCGGGGCTTACCGGTTGGAAGCCACGAAGTTAACCGACGCATGAGAGACAATTCCTTTCAAAGGATGGAGCCGTTGGCGGTAGCCTGCAATTTTATAAACCAAACATTATTCAGAATTCTGTTCATATTTTATTAAACCTTAACTAGAAAATATTTCGACTAAAGGATTGAGTACAGAGTAAAAGCATTACCTGTGAGAGAGTTATTGGAGCCGAGAAGGAGCAATCACCAGTGTGAGTGAACTACATAGAGAAGCAAGCAAACCCTCATGCCAACCCTGTGACAAAGGCAGCACAGATATAGCACTCAAATATCCTCGATGCTGAAGCAAAGAAAGGACAGTCACAAGAATAAAACCAGTTCTAGGTTTCGAGCTACGTGAAGGAGTTCAAAACCACGCACACCGTGTGCTCTCAACTCACTGCAAAAAACTGAAAACACCTACAAAGAAACCCTAAACCACATTTGCACAGTATTGCAGACTCAATACCAATGGTTAAGGTAGATCATGCCTCTCATGGCCGCGAAGAGTTTTCACAGCGCAGCCTACAGGAAACAAACCCTCGAAGAAAAATGCAAGAGAATAGAGTTTCGATGTGTTATAAGTCAACAAATGCATGGTGGAGACTCATCAACGTGCCCTTCTAGAAATATAACCAAAAGTGGGTTGATTTCTATAGTCAACCCTGCACATTCGAATATAAACTTATCATTGCCAATAATGCAATCCATGCTATCGACGATATTTTAAATAGTTCATATCATTGCCATAATAAAAATATTGCAATCGACTATAATGTAAAAGTACTTATCATTGCTCATAATGAAGTTTATGCTTTCGACCATAGTTTATCGTATCTATGTTTGCTCATCATACAAACCTTGCCATCGATTATATTAAACTATGCTTTGGAACTAGTACATATAAGAGCAAAACCTTAAATAATGTAATTGCCTTAGTTTCGACTTCACCACAGTAGTTACTAGGTAGAGAAACTACCTTAAAAATACAAGTAGCATTGTTTGTTGAAACATTGCAATAACACTTGTATCATGGCGATAACCTAGAGATTAAGATTACAGCTTGTAAACTAGTTGTGCAAAAGATAATTATAGTTGCAAACAAATCAAACAAACTGGTATTGTTTCACGACTAGTAAAAAGTAAAGATATGTTGTAATTACAATATTTTTTATAAACTAATAACTCCAAACTTTTCACATAAAACTCGATGTTGTTAAATGAAGGAGTCTTCAAGGAGATTGAAGACCAATCTTTTTGCAAGATTTTCTCATAACCAAACTAATAACTCATTGTAAACTTTACCTTTGAAAATATAGGATTATGTTCATTCATAAAAAGCAATACATTTGAGTATTAAAGATGACAATAGCAGTAAGATCATGATACAGTAAAAGTTTTTATATGTCAAGATCATGAGCCCTATGTTCACTGAAAGAATCTATAATGGACTAGGTATTATATATCTTACGACATAAATAAACCTTGGAAGAGCTTATTCTTGTAAATGGCATTTACGATGTTAAGGATAAAAGTAATTATGACCTAAAAATAAATGCTGTCATAGATCCAAAACAACTAAGGAATTTACTTTACCTCATTAGAGTCTTGCGTCATATTTATCAATTTATTTACTAGCATCTTATCATGCTAAAGAAATACTTCTCGATATCATACAAAATAAACTCCTACTTGATCATTCGCTTACCTGCTGAATCTGTAAGAACCAACAGTCCATCTGAGTTAGCAGAATGTTAAGTAAGCCCCGAATTTCAAATATAGTTTCTCACTTACTTGACAAAAGTAAAACATCAATACAACTAGCAGCAATGAAATGCAAGTCCTCTTTCTATGTCTTATAAAAATTAAAGTTATATTAAGTGTTTCTGTATTTAAAACAAATCCTTGAAAATTTGTTAAACTGTTTCATTTTCCGTTAACCGCTAGCAGTTACTAAACTGCGATCTAAGACATTTTATGTCAAAATTTTTATGAAATTTTGGGGTTATGACACTCTACTTGGACATCACGTCCCTAGTCCTAGACTAGAATACCCTAGAGACATATAGGGGCCCTAGCCACATGCTAGGGGCTTTTCCATGGCATCAATATGCTTGGTCCCAGACCAAAAACCCCAGGTGACTACTAGGGGCCCTAGGGTACCTTCTAGGGTACTCTGCCCTAGTTGACTGGGGTACCGTCCTCCCTAAGAATGGGTCTCGCAACTACACAAGCTTTAACATTTATGGCACATCTTTCCTACCTTTTCCCGTTTACTGCTCCATCCCATCTGCTTGATGTAGCACAAATTTATGATAAGAGTAAATATGTTGCCGTGTCCTCTGGTTTAGTCTCTACAACGCGCTGTCTTGTATGCTTTACCAACCCTGTATTGCCATGAATTTTGTAGGCACCAAGCGATGTACTCAAGACCATGGTTATGGGGCTTAAATGGCATAACCATAATGCAATATTTTACTTTCAAAAGTCTCACAAGTCTAAGAAATTCAACCATGCAAGCATAGTCTTCCATTCTTGGATTAATTCCATGGTCCTGGTTCATAGAATCATAGTAGCAAAATCATCATCCACCAATTTCACATGGGCATGTAGAGTGAACACTAACAAAGGTTTTGTGGCTCTATTGCACGGGACTGCACCTAGCCACTTGGAAACCCATTCCCAACATTCCAATGTTTCTAAGCATTGGAATGGGTACGTAATTCTCTAGAATAACACTGAGCGTTGGAATGGCTACAAAATGTTATGGATTCTCATGGGGTGTTGGAACGGGTATAGAATGCTGGCACGTTTTTGGAACGAGGGTAATGTTTTGACAATCTTTGGGTAAAGGGATAAGAAGCTTAAAAAAAAAACATTTTTTTGGGAGTTTGCTACGTTTTGGAGGATGTAGCTAAAGGCAAATGATATCCACTAGGCTATCTCCACCCATATCCCAATTGTTGGAAATTGGAATAGAAGAAGAAGAAAAAAATATTTTAATGTCCGCAAGGCTAAGAATAGCCTATGGGACCGACCATCTCGCGTGCAATTTTCTGCAATTCAATCCTTTGCCTATTCAACTTGACGATGAGTGCTCCCAATTTTTCCACAGTCCCCTCGTTAAATAAATCATCCCAAGATTTATCCATCAAGACATTTGCGTACCTGTCCCTAGAGTCCTTAAATGCTTCACACTCTAAAATGAAATGTTTTTCTGTCTCCACCTTACCAGTGGTGCAAAAAATACACACTCTTTCTGCCCAAGCTTCTTTTGGCCTTTTCCAGCGCCTGGTCTTGCAACGGAGTTGATGGGAATTAGTTCTTAATTGAGCAATAAGAATTTTGGCTTTCCAAGGTATATTAGCCCCCATGTACGCCTTTTGATGTTGATTGTAGGTAGGGTTAAACTCTTCAATAAAATACTTTCTCTTTCTCCCTAGCTCTTTATCCCAAGTTTGTTTGTGGAACTTATTAATAACAAAAGCCTTTATTTCTTTACTATTCGTGGGGTACATGCTCAAACACACATCACACTTACTAAGCCATTTAATATTTTTTCGCATCCAAGTCTTCTTTCTTTTGCACAATATGTCATTGAAGACAACCTTGGGCCATCTACCTTCTTCCATTTGCTCAACTCTTTTTAGATATATTATGAATCTCACCATAGCGATTGCTTCAATAGAAGCCACCCCCGTTTCACTTAGCATGATCTCGTAAGGCACTGACCTCTTAATTTTGAACTTGCTTGTAATCATCTGTTTTTGAATATTTTCTATTTGCTTCCACTTTAAGTCAGAGGTATTGCTGGCGCAAACTTCACAACCATATAGAACAATCGGGACCACTAAGAGCCCAAAAAGGGTTTGCATAGTTTTCCAGTCCCATAACTCTGCGTCTCTACACATATTTTGGAAAGCATAAAACGCTTTCCAATCTCCAAGAGTTTGTTTTTTCCTGCAGCCTTCCCAACTCAAATGTTTGTTGAGGTCGATTCCGAGGTACTTGTAATCTTCCTCTACTTCCAGGGTATTGTCTTCAAAGTAGAACTTATGATGTTTATGTTTTCTTTTGCTAGAGAAAACTACCACTTTCGTCTTGGTAGTATTTACTTGCATCCCAATTGTTCTACAAAAGTGCTAAAGGGAAATCAAGTGCTCTTGCAAGCCAAGAGCAGACTTAGCAATCAAAATAAGGTCATTTGCATACAAAATAAGCCTTATCACATACTCACCCATGAGGGCGCAATCCCCGCCCTCTAAGTTTAACCACTCTTTAAGTTTGTCAATATATAAGCCAAAAAGGGTAGGGGATAATGGGCACCCTTGCTTGATCCCGATATCACTTTTGAAACTTTCGGAGATACCATTTGATGTTCTGATTTTGACTTTGACCTCCTCATATAGTCTGTGAATAGCTACTCTAAGATGTATAGGAACCCCAAGTTCCTCCATTCTGTGCCATAGCTTATCCCTGGGAACCGTGTCAAAAGCTTTTTAAAATCGACAAAGCAACAAAAGGATTCCTCTTTTTTCTCCCACACTTTTTCAATGATGTGCCTTAAAGTAATACTATGGTCCACAGTGGAATGTTTAGGTCTAAAACCTGCTTGCCCTTTAGCACGCTTGTCCCTTTCCTTCGCCCACTTGCTAATTCTATTTTCTAGCATGCTTCCAAATAGCTTTGCAAACAAGGGGTTTATCATTGTGGTCCTATAATTGGAGGGATGATTGACATCTCCGCTCTTGAAAAAAGGTATTGCGAGGCTAGTTGTCCAATATGTAGGGAATTCCTGCTGAATGATGTTGTTGAAGATTCCCGTAATGTGAGGTGCAAGAGTTTTTGAACCCCACATTAGATATTCAACTTGAAGCTCTACTAAATCTTTGGCTTTTCCAACACCTAACTTCTTAATATCCAACTCAATCTCTTGCATGGTGAAAAGCTTAGTAATGGTGGCAGTGTTGACTAAGGGGGGACAGGGGTCAACCTTAGGATTCCACTCATAGAGTTGCCTTGCATATTCAAGCCACTGGTCCACTGTAATATTGTTTTCAATTTGCTTCTTGCTCGCTTGAAGTTCCTTCCAGAATAGTTTGGGGTTATTTTTTCCAAGGAATATTAGCTCTTCCCTCCTTGAGACCATGAAATCAACTTTTTTATTTCTTAGAATCTGCTTGTAGTTTTTTAAGTCTTTTTCTTTCCAGTTTGACTCTCTCAACCAACCAAGCATTAACAAGAAAGGAATTTGTTTCATGTTTCCTATTCTTTGCCCTTTTGCAATTTGCGAGTGCCCTTTGAATTAAATTAGTTAGTTGCTAATTATTAAGGCCTTGGGACAAAATTTCCTCCCTCTTACAAAGTCTATCTAATGCCTCCTTAAAGATTTTACAGTTTTCTTGAGTCAAAAGAATTTTTCCCCTTGTTAGAGGTTGTTGAATGTGTTGATTTTTTGTCCCAACCTGCTGCTTATCATTCCAAGAAAGACTTAGATAGATCGGTTTGTGATAAGATTTTAAATCCTATAGCTGTTCGCCAATCATCACTTCCTTCATTTTCTCACATAAGCCATGCGAACAAATTGCGTAATCCACCACACTTGCTCCATTGTAGGTATTATAGGTGAAATTACCTGAATTTGTCCATCTAGGAAAACCATTGTAAATTACTAAATCAAAAGTTCCAAATAAGGTAAGCAACTATTCTCCAAAGAGATTGCAGCTTTTGTTTTCCTTTGAAATTCTTGTCCATTGATGATTTCTTTCTCCTGTAAACCAAATAGGGTTTCAATCTTCCCTATGACAAAGAATGCTATCTTGTTCACTTGCGGTCCTGGCGTTGAAATCCCCTACTAGAAGGATTTCACCTACTTGAGAATACTTCACAATATCTCTTTTTAATGCTGCAAAATGGTCTTTATGGTCGAGCCCCCTCCTTTTGTAAAGTTTTGAGACTTGTGGGGCAAATCAGCATGTTACAATTTTGATGACATTTCCATTTTCTGTATTTTAAACCATATAAATTGTTTATTTGAGTCTTCTTTTTCTAATTGAATGCAACGATCTATCTTTTTCTTCACTAAGACCATGATACCTCCGTGACCTTTTCCATTCTCTGCTACCTTGTTCCACACTGCCAACTTCATATATTTTTCAAACAAGGGTGTCTTGCACCTTTCATGTTCATGTGTTTCCATGAGACATATTATGTCCCTATCTTCCACAATAGGTCTTAACCCAGGTCCACGCCTCCACGGGTATCCTCTACAGTTCCAACATACTAAGCTTAAGGGAACCTAGGTAGACCGTGATTGCTATTTGCTTTGGCATACAAGACTCAAAGTTGAGTCTACATATCTATTTGCCCATCCTAACCTTGCTGCAATATTTTCTGCTAAGGGATTTGCTATCACTTCTTGACTGTTGTTTTGCTGTCTTGCTTTAGAAGAAGGACCAAAAACAACAATAACAACTTTGTCTTTGTATAACCATGCTCTTTTGCCCTCATCTCTTGCTGCTCTGAACTTTGATAGCTCTTTTTTTCTTTCCTCTTGCTGCATGATAGTTAAGTCTTCATCTAGAAAAAAACGAGAGCCCTTTAAGAGATGCTTCTTACTTAGAAGAGTTTTCCTGTCACGCGCACTTGCCATGATGACTTTTATGGTCCTGGCTCTCTCATCACTGTTGAAATATTGTAACTTCGAAGAATATTCTATATGTATCTTTTGTGGTCCCCGATGGTTTTACCAGGAGAACCACTTGTATTATCTTGTACCTCGATGCTTCTAATCGGAAGAACTAATAAGAGTCATGAGGTTGTCCCCTCTAATTGTAAAGGTGGGTCATTAGCACCCCAGTGTGGTTACTTGAGCCTACATGTGTAACTCAAGCCTACATGATTAACTCGAGCCTACATGTCGGATGAGTTAATTGAAGTGAATGGATGAATATAAATAGAGGTATAACTCTCCTCATTGGAGACACACATTCTCACTTGTGTAGCGCATTAGTGGAGAAGAGAAGTAGCTGGAGAAGGAGGAGGATCATGATTTGATCTCCTTGCTGGTTTTATCTTTTATCTTTTTGGGGCATCTATATTGAGGAAGCATTTGCTGGGTTTTTCCCAGGATAAATCTTTGTGTTCCTTTTGTATGGTTGTGCTTGTCTATCTTTCAGTGATCTTGTTTATATGCTTTTGTTATGAAAATGTAATGAAATACTGATGTCTTAGCTAAGCATATGAAAAATTTAACATGGTATCACAGCCACCCTGAAAGAAGGCATTGTGCAGCTACAGAATCTAGGACTTCTTACTTTTTGGTTCTCTCTCCACAATCGATCAGCAAAAGAAGGCTAGGCTGACTCTCCATTGAAGGGCGCATCTTTCTGTCGAAGCAGAATTCGATTCCGAGCATTTTCAGTTTTTGGTGCGGGAAATTAGGGCTTCTTGCAGAATAAGAATTTTTGAGTGAGCCCAGCATACGATTTCTCTCCTCATCAAAATTGAATTTTAGAGACCTGGATCAAGATTTTTGGTTGGGTGAAAGTCCGGGAAAGTCAAACCCTAGTTTGACCCCGAGGTAGAAAAACCCTAAATACTAAAACTGCTAAGTTTTGGTACATTCGCTATATCCTGCGATTGGAAAAGGTTCAGGAGATGAAAATTGCAGAGACCGAAGATAAAATACTTATGTACACTGTGTCCAAAATGCAGCCTCAGATTCGCTATATTATGGGATATATGATCCCTCCAAGTTAGGGTTCCAGCCTCTTCCAAAATTCATCCCTAAACAGGACACCTGGGGATAATTGCAATATCTTGGGCTACAGAGGTCCAAATGGAATTCCTAAAGATGTTCTAGAAATGGCATGGAATTTACTTCTTGTGTTTCGAACTGCAGACTTATAATATGAAACAGTGACACATGGCAATCCGTACAACTTCATTGTTTGGAACAGTCCGGTAACAAGGCACTTTGGGAAAATGATCATAAATCCCAATTGGTGAAACAAATTTTGATGAAACCTGTGGTGTTGGATCAGGGACATATGAGGTTACCTCAGTGCGAAATTTCAAACAAAGAGGAGTAGTAATTTCAGAGATATCACAGAAACAGTGACATGAATTTCTGTAGAAGAAATTGGAAAACTAGGGCTTCCTGTTTCGGGAGCTTCCCTCCACTCTTTTCAGAAAAGGAGTACTTTGGACAGCTCCATTTGAAGAGATCTATATTTATATCCAATCAGATCTGAAATATTCCAAGTTTTGAAAATGAGGGCTACTGTGGCAAACCCTAGATCAGCTAGCTCCGGAACCAGGACGAACACCTCAAATCGATAAGATCTAATCCTTTGTTATTTGCATTTGAGGTTCTCATTTCAAAGTGATATATCACATCAGCTTGATGATAAGCTTGGTGAAGTTGACAACTTCCAAGCATGGAAGCATTTGATATCTTTGAAGAAAATGAATTGGACACCTTCATGAGTAGAGAGGTTCTAGTTCCAGAAGGAGATGAGGCTCAAAGCCTTACACAAGAAGAACTTGATCAAGGCCAAGAAGATCATTGTTGATTCAATCACGGATCAACTTGTACCACAAGTGTCTTCCCTAAAGAAACCAAAGATGTTTGATTCGTTGATCAAGATATTTGAAGATAAAAACATTAATCAGAAGATGGATTTGAGAAAACAGTTGAAGAATGTGAAGATCCAGAATGCAGAACATCTTGAAGCGGTAGAAGAAGAATTGGAGAATGCATAAGTGGTGATAGCCACCTTGAATGGTCTCCCAAGATCATAGAATTCATTCATTCAAGGAATGTGTGATAGAAGGAAGTAATTACTTTCAACATACTCTGGGAAGAAGAAGAATCTCGACTCATAAGAAGAGAAGAAGAAGGTGGGAGCAATTGAAGATCAAGCTCTCACCATTCAAAGAAGATCCCTCAAATAATGAGTAATGTGAAGAACTCAATTCTTGAATAACCTCTTATCCATCTTATCATTTGGATAAGAAATGATGATGTCATGAATGAAGAAGATGATGAAATAGAAGGATCAAGAAGGAGTCTACCCACAAAACGAATAAAAGATAAGTATTCAATTGTCTTTGCATGATATTGTTTTGTTATGCATTTGATTATATTTAGTTGATGTATTATGCATAATAGATTGTTTGCATTAATGATTGTATACTACTAATATGCTTGTGATGGGTAAGTAGCTCATGGTGCCATACAACTCTCCATTGCTACTTATCAAACCTCTTTGCTGACATATTGGATTAGTGCACAATCTCAATGATGTCATGGTAAAGATGGAAGACATCTAGAAAGTTTCCGCGAGACATGGATGAATGTTGTAGTGGATAAACAATTGTATGATGCATATGTTTTATAGTTCTAACCATGTAACTGATGCATTTGAACAGTAGGAAAGGTCCTGTACAACCTCCTACAAGAAAAGAAGGATGAGACTTGTTTCGAAGAACAAGTGATGACAATTCAAGATTCACTCCAATGAACATGAATCTGAAGCTCCCAAGGTCAGAGACACCGTGATGGAAGAAAGAGCTTTAGAGAGTGGTAGATCCACCTCGAAGGATGAATACCACCATGGGTATGAGAGATAAATCAAGATGAAGAAAAGAATGCTATAAAAGAAACTATGATCAAAGAATAACAGTTGATCACGGGGAATGATGTATACGATATGATTTCGAGACATAAAGGGAAGTACATAGTATCCTCCATATGGATCTACAAGAACAAGTGAACAAATAAAGGTTCGTGATTTGCCTCAGAAAGAATAGACTATGACATGACATACTCTATTGACCAGTATATATCAAGCATAGAACCACCTGTACAGAATGAAGAAGGAAGATAATACTGCACTTTAGGGGGAGTGACTACAGAAGATATCTGAGTTCGACACGGTACGACATGATGGACAACTTCTTGATGGATCGATACTTTACCAAGAGTAAAGTGGGTTCCAACCTTCAAAGTTGAATGTAGAAGACTAGGATATGTTGATGATCTGACAAGATGAACTCATGATGAAAGAATACTAGAATGATGTATGGGATATAGTTCCCAAACTAGAAGGAAGGAGTATTGTATCCTCCAAATGGATATACAAAATAGAGCATGTAGCTGACTGAAGTATCGAGAAGTATAAAGCAAGATTTGTGGCTAGAGGTTTCTTTCAGAAAGAGGGAATTAATTCTGAAGAGACAGTTACTCCAGGAAGTAAGGTACACTTCCTTCAGAATTATCATGGTAGTTTCTTCCATGGTGAAGTAAAGACAAGCCTTCCTTAATGGTATGATTGAGAAAGAGTTTTTTCATCGAATAGTCACGAGGATTTGAAGTTGAAGCCAGATGGAATCACGTATGCAAGTTGAAGAAGGCCCTCTATGGCCTGAATCAAGCTCCCAGAGCTTGGTATGGAAGAATAGATAGTTTCTTGTCGAGCATGGGATTTACCAAGAGTAAAGCTGATCCTAACCTTTATCTCAAGGTTGTAGAAGATGAACTTGTCATCCTGTTATTATATGTGGATGACTTATCCTTGACAGGAAATGAGAAACAGGTCATGGAAAGCAAGAATAAACTAGCAGAAGAATTTGAGATGAAAGACCTTGGGTTAATGCATTATTTCCTAGGTCTGGAAGTATGGAAAAGTTCAGAAGAAATCTTTCTCAACCAGGGAAAGTACGCGGTAGAGATATTGAAGAGATTCAATATGTTGGAATGCAAAGTCATGGCCACACCCATGGACTCCAACCTGAAGCTGTTAGTTGATGACTCATCAGAGTTAGTGGATATGACTCATTACAGACAAATCATTGGGTCATTGATGTACTTAACAAATACCAGACCAGACATTTGTTTTGCTTTGAACACCTTAAGTCAATATATTGTTCAACCAAGACGGGTTCACCTAGTAACTGCAAAACATGTGATGAGATATCTGAAAGGGATTATAGACTTTGGTTTATATTATGATGGTAGCCATGAGTATAGATTGTATGGCTACACAGATGTAGATTGGGATGGAAGTATCTTAGACAAGAAAAGCACATTAGGTAGATGCTTTTGTTTTGGGTATGCTACGAGTTCATGGTTTAGCAGGAAACAGTCCAATGTTTCTCGTATCATGGCTGAAGCAAGATACATAGCAGATTGCTCTGCTAAGTTGTGAAGCCATATAGCTTCGGAATCTGATATCAGGTCTCTTTGAACTGAAGATGGATACTACAATGATTCTATGTGATAACCAGAGTTGTGATGACAAAGAACCTTGTGTTCCGTCGTAACACATAGAAATCCGGTATTTCTACATACGAGATAATATACAGATGATGATGTTTCAGTATTCCCATACTGAAGATATAGATGATGTTTCAGTATTTACATACTGTAGATGCAGATGATGGTGATTCCGTATTTCTATACTGAATATAGAGATGATGATGCTTTCAATATTTCTATACTGAAGATATAGATGATGATGCTTTCAGTATTCACATACTGGAGATACAGATGGTGATAGTTCAATATTCACATACTGAAGATGTAGATGATGATGGTTTGGTTGCTGATGTGCTAACGAAGCCTTTGTCTCGAGTAAAGTTTGAACACTTTCGAGACAAGCTTGGTGAGGTTCGGAAGAACCTTCCTCGAAAGGGGGAGTAGTGATGTTGCAGTGGGGTTGTATCAACCCTGGGCATCTTCCCTAAAGTGAGCCGGTGACCTCAAGCTCGAGAATGAAGAGGGATTGTATCATCCTGGGACATCTGTCCAAAATAGATCCGGTGACTTCGGTCTTCGTGAATGTGGTGGGATTGCATCATCCTTGAACTTCGGTTCAAAATGTATCCGGAGGTCTCGGCCCCCGTGAATTTGGTGGGATTGCATCATCCTTGAAATTCGGTTCAAAATGTATCCGGAGGTCCCGACCCCTGTGAATGTGGTAGGATTGTATCATCCCTGAACTTTGGTTCAAAATGTATCCGGAGGTCTCGGCCCCCATGAAAGTGGTGGATTGCATCATCCCTGAACCTCGGTTCAAAATGTATCCGGAGGTCTCGCCCCCCTCTTAAAGTGGTGGATTGCATCATCCCTGAACCTCGGTTCAAAATGTATCCGGAGGTCTAGACCCCCATGAAAATGGTGGATTGCATCATCCCTGAACCTCGGTTCAAAATGTATCTAGAGGTCTTGGCCCCCGTGAAAGTGGTAGGATTGCATCATCCCTGAACCTCGGTTCAAAATGTATCCGGAGATCTCGGTCCCCGTGAATGTGGTAGGATTGTATCATCCTTGAACTTCGGTTCAGAACGGATTCGGTGACTTCGGTACTCGAGAAGGTGTGTTGATCCCGTAATTCCTAGAGGAAGGATTGTTTGAGTTCCACATCTGTGTTGATCCTGTAATTCCGAAAGGAAGGATCGTTAGTAACTCCGTAAAGACCTAAATCCCATAATTCTGAAAGGAAGGATCATTGAATTGATCCCGTAATTCCAATAGGAAGGATTGTCTGAGTTCCACATCAGTGTTGATCCCGTAATTCCGAAAGGAAGGATTGTTAGTAACTCCGTAAAGACCTAAATCCCGTAATTCCGAAAGGAAGGATCATTGGTAACTCCGTAAAGACCTAAATCCCGTAATTCCGAAAGGAAGGATCATTGAATTGATCCCGTAATTCCAATAGGAAGGATTGTCTGAGTTCCACTTATGTGTTGATCCTATAATTCCAATAGGAAGGATTGTCTGAGTTCCACAAATGTGTTGATCCCGTAATTCTGAAAGGAAGGATCATTAGTAACTCTGTAAAGACCTAAATCCCGTAATTCCGAAAGGAAGGATCATTGGTAACTCCGTAAAGACCTAAATCCCGTAATTCCGAAAGGAAGGACCATGTTGATGTTTTGATGATGTTGATGTTTTTATGATGATGATGATGTACTGATCGAAAGATCAGAGTGTGATGATGATGATATTTTGATGTTTTCATGATGATGATGTTTTTATGATGATGATGACATACTGATCGAAAGATCAGTGTATGATGATGATGATGTATTGATCGAAAGATCAGAGTATGATGATGATTACGATGTACTGATCGAAAGATCAGAGTATGATGATGATTACGATGTACTGATCGAAAGATCAGAGTGTGATGATGATGATGTACTGATCAAAAGATCAGAGCATGATGATGATGTACTGATCAGAGTATGACGATGATGATGTACTGATCGAAAGATCAGAGTATGATGATGATAACGTACTGATCAAATGATCAGTATGTGATGCTGATGACGTACTGATCAAAAGATCAGAATATCATGATGATGATGCTGTTCGAGAATTGAAGTATGATTATGGTGTTGATCACGATGTTACCGATCAGGTTGTTGATCGAAAGAACAAAATGTTGAAGAAGTTGTTGCTGATTGAAAGATCAAAGTACTGAATATGTTGCTGATCAAAATGTTGAAGATGTTGTTGCTGATCGAAAGATCAAAGCGCTGAAGATGTTGCTGATCGAAATGTTTAAGATGTTGTTGCTGATCGAAAGATCAAAGTGCTGAAGATGTTGCTGATCAAAACGCTGAAGATATTGATCGAAAGGTCAAAACGATGAAGATGTTGCTGATTGAAAGATCAAAGTGTTGAAGATGTTGTTGCTGTTCGAAAGGTCAAAGTGCTGAAGATGTTGCTGAAGGTGTTGCTGATCAAAAGGTCAAAGTGTTAAAGATGCTGATGCTGATCAAAGAGTTGTTGTCGTTGAAAATTGAAGACGAAGACTATATGATGTTGAAAAGATTCCAATGATTTATAGATGTGTTACCCTGATGATGTTGATGATGTCCTCTCCTACTATTTTTGTTGTTGTTGTAGAATACCCTTCTCGTTAAGGGGGAGTGTTGAAATATTGTAACTTCGAAGAATATTCTATATGTATCTTTTGTGGTCCCTGATGGTCCTACCGGGAGAACCACTTGTATTATCTTGTACCTCGATGCTTCTAATCGGAAGAACTAATAAGAGTCATGAGGTTGTCCCCTCTAATTGTAAAGGTGGGTCATTAGCACCCCAGTGTGGTTACTTGAGCCTACATGTGTAACTCGAGCCTACATGATTAACTCGAGCCTATATGTCAGATGAGTTAATTGAAGTGAACGGATGAATATAAATAGAGGTGTAGCTCTCCTCATTGGAGACACACATTCTCACTTGTGTAGTGCATTAGTGGAGAAGAGAAGTAGCTGGAGAAGGAGGAGGACCAGGCTTTGATCTCCTTGCTGGTTTTATCTTTTATCTTTTTGGGGCATCTATATTGAGGAAGCTTTTGCTGGGTTTTTCCCTTTAGGGTTTTCCCAGGATAAATCTTTGTGTTCCTTTTGTATGGTTGTGCTTGTCTATCTTTCAGTGATCCTGTTTATATGCTTTTGTTATGAAAATGTAATGAAATACTGATGTCTTAGCTAAGCATATGAAAAATTTAACAATCACTGGGTTTATCGACTCTCCATGCTTGACAAATTTGGCCTTGCCAATGCAATTTGTCTTTTAAAAAGTCGCTTGCAAACTCTAGGGTACATTCATTTTTACCAAAATCTCTCACACCTTAAATTATTATGTTTGTTGCTTTGTCTTTGTCTTGTCTTTATTTGGTTTCCTTTCCTTGTTTGCTTGTTTATTTTTCCTTTTCCATATTAGCAGGCTTGCTAATAACTTGTGCCTATGTTCTAGAATTTTTGGTGAAACCTCCATTTTCTGTTTGTCTTGCTCACTCCCTGGTTAATTGTTTGTTCATCTGTTTTCCCTTCAACAATGGATGTTTTATGATTCAACATCCCTCTCTCTTCCCTTGCCGATTCTTTCAATTTTTGCCAGTCTGCTTTCATGACTTGCCACTCATTCTTGCCTACCAAAATAGCTTCTTGCAACAATGCCACTTGACCTTTTAAAACCTTGTTACTTTCTGCTAAACGTTGATTTTTTGCTGTTAACAAATGGGTTTTAAGGTCCCCTCTCCTGCTCTTTGACTTCCAAAACCTCCAATCTCCTCTTAGTATTGAGTAGCTCTTGTTCATATAGGGAAGATGACCAGGTGACAGGTGTGGATGTGGGACTGTATAGAACAGGATCAGTGTTGCTACCACATCTTTGCCAGGAAGACTTGTTTGATTGTTATTAGTCTTCCTTTGAAACTGTGTTTTCCTGGTCTCCTCCCGCTTTAGCCGGGCAACTCTCCGCTTTAAAATACACCGAAACTGCTTGGCATTAACCCAAACCACTTCCCTGCTTTGCTAGAAGAGGCAATTTTCACTTGGCCTAAGTTGTTAGTTACAGGTGCCTCTAACCCGTGTTTGATGTGTGATGCCAAGTGTCTTTCCATTGCTGTAGGAGACAAGAAAATACAAAATACAAAAGTGGGGGATAGAGCAGACCTGAATACCTAGAATGAAGAGGCTTGTTGTTTCTCTTGTCGCTCCTCTCCCTTTTTGCTTTAGTGCCCTTCCAAGCCGATTTAGTTCACTGCTTGCCTGCCTGTCTGCTACCTACCTGCCTGCTACAACTTCCTGCGAGCTATCACTGCCTGCTACTGCTGTCTGCTATCGCTACTTGCCTGCTACAACTTCCCGCGGGCTATCACTGCCTGCTACTGCTGTCTGCTATCGCTACCTGCCTGCTCGCTGCCTGCTATCGCACAAGAGAAGCTTCGGAATGGTCCTTCTTCTGCAAAATGTCAAAATCATTGACCAAGAATTTCAAACAAAGATGACAATGCTGCTATGAATATGCGCTGGGATATATATTGTCCATCTCTGCTAAAAAAAATATTTGTGGAGGAGTTTCTTACATTCTAGGGCATGTAGCTGTAGAGTGAATGATACCTAGTACCTACCTTGCTATCTCTTCACATATCCCACTGGCTGGAATATGTACTGGTATGATACTCCTTCCCTGTCAAGGAGTGTGTGGCCTCTCCCTAACATGTTCGCCCATAGAGGCTTCCTACATGTTAGGGAGGGGCCACACACTCCTTGATAGGAGTATCCACATGATTCGAAATGTGCGAACCCTTAAAACAACGACTATTTGGCATGTTTTCTAGTTCATTTGGGCACCAAAACCTCAGCTGGAATTTATGCGGAGATAGTATGGTGGATATCATTTTCCAGAAGGAAACTTATTAAGGAACGAACACACCCTTCACATTCTTAATAAACCTTTAGGTTTGGGGGGAAGATTTGCTTTTGTTGATGTATATGTAACTTCAGAATGTATTCTTCTATGTATCTTATGTATTGTAACCCGATGTTTATTTCGGGATGTTTCTATTATGTATTTGAGTCATGTTGTCATTCCCCGATGTTCCGATCAGGAGGATTAATAATGTAAACAAGTCTTGTCAAGTCATTAGGTAAGTCCCCACAGTTTCGGGGCACTTGAGTTATTATACA